>CAUJBT010000190.1:0-71629 GCA_963082735.1 Pocota personata
TTTGACGACTTGACAGCTTGACGCCTTGACGTCTTGACGACTTGACAACTTGGCGACTTGACGACTTGACGACTTGATGACTTGACGCCTTGACGACTTGCCGACTTGACGTCTTGACGACCGGACGACTTGACGACTTGACGACTTGACGAATTGACGACTTGACGACTTGACGAATTGACGAATTGACGACTTGAAGAATTAACGACCGGACGACTTGACGAATTGACGTCTTGACGTCTTGACGACTTGACGACTTGACGACTTGACGACTTGACGCCTTGACGATTTGACGACTTGACGACTTGACGACTTGACGACTTGACGACTTGACGACTTGACGACTTGACGACTTGACGACTTGACGACTTGACGACTTGACGACTTGACGACTTGGCGGCTTGACGACTTGACGAATTGGCGTCTTGACGATTTGACGACTTGACGTCTTGACGACTTGACGCCTTGGCGAATTGACGACTAGCCTTGACGACTTGACGTCTTGACGCCTTGACGACTTTACGACTTGACGCCTTGACTACTTGAGGACTTGACGCCTTGACGACTTGACTGCTTGATTACTTGACCTCGAGGACTTGACGCCTTGACTACTTGACGACTTGAACTCGACGACTTGACGCCTTGACGACTTGATGTCTTGGCGACTTGACGACTTGACGACTTGACTTGACGACTTGACGACTTGACGACTTGACGACTTGACGACTTGACGACTTGACGACTTGACGACTTGGCGCCTAGACGATTTGACGACTTGACGACTTGCCGACTTGACGACTTGACGTCTTGACGACTAGCCTTGACGACTTGACGTCTTGACGCCTTGACGACTTTACGACTTGACGCCTTGACTACTTGACGACTTGACGACTTGAACTCGACGACTTGACGTCTTGACGGCTTGACGACTTGACGACTTGACGACTTGACGACTTGACGACGTGACGACTTGACGACTTGACGACTTGACAGCTTGACGACTTGACGACTTGACGCCTTGACGACTTGAAGTTTTGACGACTTGACGACTTGACGACTTGACGTCTTGACGACTTGACTTGACGACTTGACGTCTTGACGCCTTGACGACTTGGCGACTTGACGCCTTGACTACTTGACAACTTGACGACTTGAACTCGACGACTTGACGTTTTGACGGCTTGACGACTTGACGACTTGACGACTTGACGACGTGACGACTTGACGACTTGACGACTTGACGGCTTGACGACTTGACGACTTGACGACTTGACGACTTGACGACTTGACGACTTGACGACTTGACGACTTGACGACTTGAACTCGACGACTTGACGTCTTGACGGCTTGACGACTTGACGACTTGACGACTTGACGACTTGACGACTTGACGACTTGACGACTTGACGACTTGACGACTTGACGACTTGACGTCTTGACGACTTGACGACCTGACGACTTGACGACTTGACGACTTGACGACTTGACGACTTTACGACTTGACGACTTGACGACTTGACGACTTGACGACCTGACGACTTGACGACCTGACGTCTTGACTACTTGAGGACTTGACGCCTTGACGACTTGACTGCTTGATTACTTGACCTCGAGGACTTGACGCCTTGACTACTTGACGACTTGAACTCGACGACTTGACGCCTTGACGCATTGAAGACCTGACGACTTGACGACTTGACGACTTGACGACTTGACGACTTGACGACTTGACGACTTGACGACTTGACGACTTGACGACTTGACGACTTGACGACTTGACGACTTGACGACTTGACGACTTGACGACTTGACGACTTGACGACTTGACGACCTGACGTCTTGAATACTTGAGGTCTTGACGCCTTGACGACTTGACTGCTTGAGGACTTGACCTCGAGGACTTGACGCCTTGACTACTTGACGACTTGAACTCGACGACTTGACGTCTTGACGGCTTGACGACTTGACGACTTGACGCCTTGACGACTTGACGACTTGACGACTTGACGACTTGACGACTTGACGACTTGACGACTTGACGACTTGACGTCTTGACGACTTGACGACTTGACGACTTGACGACTTGACGACTTGACGACTTGACCACTTGACGCCTTGACGACTTGACTGCTTGAGGACTTGACCTAGAGGACTTGACGCCTTGACTACTTGACGACTTGAACTCGACGACTTGACGTCTTGACGGCTTGACGACTTGACGACTTGACGCCTTGACGACTTGACGACTTGACGACTTGACGACTTGACGACTTGACGACTTGACGACTTGACGACTTGACGACTTGACGACTTGACGACTTGACGACTTGACGACTTGACGACTTGACTACTTGACCACTTGACGCCTTGACGTCTTGACTACTTGACGACTTGAACTCGACGAAATGACGCCTTGACGACCTGATGTCTTGACGACTTGACGATTTGACGACTTGACTTGACGACTTGACGACTTGACGACTTGCACTCGACGACTTTACGTCTTGACGACTTGACGACTTGACGGCTTGACCGACTTGACGACTTGACGTCTTGACGCCTTGACGACTTGACGACTTGACGACTTGACGAATTGACGACTTGACGTCTTGACGGCTTGACGAATTGACGACGTGACGACTTGACGACTTGACGACTTGACGACTTGACGACTTGACGACTTGACGACTTGACGACTTGACGACTTGACGACTTGACGACTTGACGACTTGACGTCTTGACGACTTGACGACTTGACGACTTGACGACTTGACGACTTGACGTTTTGACGACTTGACGTTTTGACGACTTGACGACTTGACGTCTTGACGACTTGACGTCTTGACGCCTTGACGACTTGACGAATTGACGACTTGACGACTTGATGTATTGACGACTTGACGACTTGACGACTTGACGGCTTGACGACTTGACGACTTGACGACTTGACGACTTGACGACTTGACGACTTGACGACTTGACGACTTGACGACTTGACGAATTGACGAATTGACTACTTGACGACTTGACGAATTGACGACTTGAAGAATTAACGACCTGACGACTTGACGACTTGACGACTTGACGACTTGACGACTTGACGGCTTGACGACTTGACGGCTTGACGACTTGACGTCTTGACGACTTGACGACTTGACGCCTTGGCGTCTTGACGATTTGACGACTTGACAGCTTGACGCCTTGACGTCTTGACGACTTGACAACTTGGCGACTTGACGACTTGACGACTTGATGACTTGACGACTTGACGACTTGCCGACTTGACGTCTTGACGACCGGACGACTAGGCGACTTGACGACTTGACGACTTGACGACTTGACGACTTGACGAATTGACGACTTGACGACTTGACGAATTGACGAATTGACGACTTGAAGAATTAACGACCGAACGACTTGACGAATTGACGTCTTGACGTCTTGACGACTTGACGACTTGACGACTTGACGACTTAACGACTTGACGACTTGACGACTTGACGACTTGACGACTTGACGACTTGACGACTTGACGACTTGACGACTTGACGACTTGACGACTTGACGACTTGACGACTTGACGACTTGACGACTTGACGACTTGACGTCTTGATGTCTTGACGCCTTGACGACTTGACGACTTGACGACTTGACGAATTGACTACTTGACGACTTGACGAATTGACGAATTGACGACTTGAAGAATTAACGACCTGACGAATTGACGACTTGACGACTTGACGACTTGACGACTTGACGACTTGACGACTTGACGACTTGACTTCTTGACGACTTGACGGCTTGACGACTTGACGACTTGACGACTTGACGACTTGACGACTTGACGACTTGACGACTTGCACTCGACGACTTTACGTCTTGACGTCTTGACGACTTGACGACTTGACGGCTTGACGACTTGACGACTTGACGACTTGACGACTTGACGACTTGCACTCGACGACTTTACGTCTTGACGTCTTGACGACTTGACGACTTGACGGCTTGACGACTTGACGACTTGACGTCTTGACGCCTTGACGACTTGACGACTTGACGACTTGACGAATTGACGACTTGACGTCTTGACGGCTTGACGAATTGACGACTTGACGACTTGACGACTTGACGTTTTGACGACTTGACGTTTTGACGACTTGACGTTTTGACGACTTGACGACTTGACGTCTTGACGACTTGACGTCTTGACGCCTTGACGACTTGACGCCTTGACGACTTGACGACTTGACGACTTGACGACTTGACGACTTGATGTATTGACGACTTGACGACTTGACGACTTGACGGCTTGACGACTTGACGACTTGACGACTTGCACTCGACGACTTTACGTCTTGACGACTTGACGACTTGACGGCTTGACGACTTGACGACTTGACGTCTTGACGCCTTGACGACTTGACGACTTGACGTCTTGACGCCTTGACGACTTGACGACTTGACGACTTGACGAATTGACGACTTGACGTCTTGACGGCTTGACGAATTGACGACTTGACGACTTGACGACTTGACGTTTTGACGACTTGACGTTTTGACGACTTGACGACTTGACGTCTTGACGACTTGACGTCTTGACGCCTTGACGACTTGACGACTTGACGACTTGATGTATTGACGACTTGACGACTTGACGACTTGACGGCTTGACGACTTGACGACTTGACGACTTGACGACTTGACGACTTGACGACTTGACGACTTGCACTCGACGACTTTACGTCTTGACGTCTTAACGACTTGACGACTTGACGACTTGACGGCTTGACGACTTGACGACTTGACGTCTTGACGCCTTGACGACTTGACGACTTGACGACTTGACGAATTGACGACTTGACGTCTTGACGGCTTGACGAATTGACGACTTGACGACTTGACGACTTGACGACTTGACGACTTGACGACTTGACGACTTGACGACTTGACGTCTTGACGACTTGACGACTTGACGACTTGACGACTTGACGTTTTGACGACTTGACGTTTTGACGACTTGACGACTTGACGTCTTGACGACTTGACGTCTTGACGCCTTGACGACTTGACGACTTGACGACTTGACGACTTGATGTATTGACGACTTGACGACTTGACGACTTGACGACTTGACGACTTGACGACTTGACGACTTGACGACTTGACGAATTGACTACTTGACGACTTGACGAATTGACGAATTGACGACTTGAAGAATTAACGACCTGACGACTTGACGACTTGACGCCTTGACGACTTGACGACTTGACGACTTGACGGCTTGACGACTTGACGGCTTGACGACTTGACGTCTTGACGACTTGACGACTTGACGACTTGGCGTCTTGACGATTTGACGACTTGACAGCTTGACGCCTTGTCGTCTTGACGACTTGACAACTTGGCGACTTGACGACTTGACGACTTGATGACTTGACGACTTGACGACTTGCCGACTTGACGTCTTGACGACCGGACGACTTGGCGACTTGACGACTTGACGACTTGACGACTTGATGACTTGACGACTTGACGACTTGACGCCTTGACGACTTGACGACTTGACGACTTGACGACTTGACGACTTGATGTATTGACGACTTGACGACTTGACGACTTGACGGCTTGACGACTTGACGACTTGACGACTTGCACTCGACGACTTTACGTCTTGACGACTTGACGACTTGACGGCTTGACGACTTGACGACTTGACGTCTTGACGCCTTGACGACTTGACGACTTGACGTCTTGACGCCTTGACGACTTGACGACTTGACGACTTGACGAATTGACGACTTGACGTCTTGACGGCTTGACGAATTGACGACTTGACGACTTGACGTCTTGACGTTTTGACGACTTGACGTTTTGACGACTTGACGACTTGACGTCTTGACGACTTGACGTCTTGACGCCTTGACGACTTGACGACTTGACGACTTGATGTATTGACGACTTGACGACTTGACGACTTGACGGCTTGACGACTTGACGACTTGACGACTTGACGACTTGACGACTTGACGACTTGACGACTTGCACTCGACGACTTTACGTCTTGACGTCTTAACGACTTGACGACTTGACGACTTGACGGCTTGACGACTTGACGACTTGACGTCTTGACGCCTTGACGACTTGACGACTTGACGACTTGACGAATTGACGACTTGACGTCTTGACGGCTTGACGAATTGACGACTTGACGACTTGACGACTTGACGACTTGACGACTTGACGACTTGACGACTTGACGACTTGACGTCTTGACGACTTGACGACTTGACGACTTGACGACTTGACGTTTTGACGACTTGACGTTTTGACGACTTGACGACTTGACGTCTTGACGACTTGACGTCTTGACGCCTTGACGACTTGACGACTTGACGACTTGACGACTTGATGTATTGACGACTTGACGACTTGACGACTTGACGACTTGACGACTTGACGACTTGACGACTTGACGACTTGACGAATTGACTACTTGACGACTTGACGAATTGACGAATTGACGACTTGAAGAATTAACGACCTGACGACTTGACGACTTGACGCCTTGACGACTTGACGACTTGACGACTTGACGGCTTGACGACTTGACGGCTTGACGACTTGACGTCTTGACGACTTGACGACTTGACGACTTGGCGTCTTGACGATTTGACGACTTGACAGCTTGACGAATTGTCGTCTTGACGACTTGACAACTTGGCGACTTGACGACTTGACGACTTGATGACTTGACGACTTGACGACTTGCCGACTTGACGTCTTGACGACCGGATGACTTGGCGACTTGACGACTTGACGACTTGACGACTTGACGACTTGACGAATTGACGACTTGACGACTTGACAAATTGACGAATTGACGACTTGAAGAATTAACGACCGGACGACTTGACGAATTGACGTCTTGACGTCTTGACGACTTGACGACTTGACGACTTGACGACTTGACGACTTGACGACTTGACGACTTGACGACTTGACGACTTGACGACTTGACGACTTGACGACTTGACGACTTGACGACTTGACGACTTGACGACTTGACGACTTGACGACTTGACGACTTGACGACTTGACGTCTTGACGACTTGAAGACTTGACGACTTGACGACTTGACGACTTGACGACTTGACGACTTGACGACTTGACGACTTGACGACTTGACGACTTGACGACTTGACGACTTGACAACTTGACGACTTGACGACTTGACGACTTGACGACTTGACGTCTTGACGACTTGACGACTTGACGACTTGACGACTTGACGACTTGACGTCTTGATGTCTTGACGCCTTGACGTCTTGACGACTTGACGACTTGACGACTTGACGACTTGACGACTTGACGACTTGACTTGACGATTTAACGGCTTGACGTTTTGACGTCTTGACGACTTGACGGCTTGACGTCTTGACGACTTGACGACTTGACGACTTGGCGCCTTAACGACCTGACGATTTGACGAATTGACGACTCGACGAATTGACGTCTTGACGACTTGACGACTTGACGACTTGACGACTTGACGACTTGACTACTTGACGACTTGACGACTTGACGACTTGACGACTTGACGACTTGACGCCTTGACGACTTGACGACTTGACGACTTGACGACTTGACGACTTGACGACTTGACGACTTGACGACTTGACGTCTTGACGACTTGACGACTTGACGACTTGACGACTTGACGTCTTGACGACTTGACGACTTGACGACTTGACTTGACCACTTGACGACTTGATGTATTGACGACTTGACGTTTTGACGACTTGACGTTTTGACGACTTGACGACTTGACGTCTTGACGACTTGACGTCTTGACGCCTTGACGACTTGACGACTTGACGACTTGACGACTTGACGACTTGACGACTTGACGACTTGACGACTTGACGACTTGACGACTTGACGACTTGCACTCGACGACTTTACGTCTTGACGTCTTGACGACTTGACGACTTGACGACTTGACGGCTTGACGACTTGACGACTTGACGTCTTGACGCCTTGACGACTTGACGACTTGACGTCTTGACGCCTTGACGACTTGACGACTTGACGACTTGACGAATTGACGACTTGACGTCTTGACGGCTTGACGAATTGACGACTTGACGACTTGACGACTTGACGTTTTGACGACTTGACGTTTTGACGACTTGACGACTTGACGTCTTGACGACTTGACGTCTTGACGCCTTGACGACGTGACGACTTGATGTATTGACGACTTGACGACTTGACGACTTGACGGCTTGACGACTTGACGACTTGACGACTTGACGACTTGACGACTTGACGACTTGCACTCGACGACTTTACGTCTTGACGTCTTGACGACTTGACGACTTGACGACTTGACGGCTTGACGACTTGACGACTTGACGTCTTGACGCCTTGACGACTTGACGACTTGACGACTTGACGAATTGACGACTTGACGTCTTGACGGCTTGACGAATTGACGACTTGACGAATTGACGACTTGACGACTTGACGACTTGACGACTTGACGACTTGACGACATGACGTCTTGACGACTTGACGACTTGACGACTTGACGACTTGACGTTTTGACGACTTGACGTTTTGACGACTTGACGACTTGACGTCTTGACGACTTGACGTCTTGACGCCTTGACGACTTGACGACTTGACGACTTGACGACTTGATGTATTGACGACTTGACGACTTGACGACTTGACGACTTGACGTTTTGACGACTTGACGACTTGACGACTTGACGACTTGACGACTTGACGACTTGACGACTTGACGACTTGACGAATTGACGAATTGACTACTTGACGACTTGACGACTTGACGTTTTGACGACTTGACGACTTGACGACTTGACGACTTGACGACTTGACGACTTGACGACTTGACGACTTGACGACTTGACGACTTGACGAATTGACTACTTGACGACTTGACGAATTGACGAATTGACGACTTGAAGAATTAACGACCTGACGACTTGACGACTTGACGACTTGACGACTTGACGACTTGACGACTTGACGGCTTGACGACTTGACGGCTTGACGACTTGACGTCTTGACGACTTGACGACTTGACGACTTGGCGTCTTGACGATTTGACGACTTGACAGCTTGACGCCTTGTCGTCTTGACGACTTCACAACTTGGCGACTTGACGACTTGACGACTTGATGACTTGACGACTTGACGACTTGCCGACTTGACGTCTTGACGACCGGACGACTTGGCGACTTGACGACTTGACGACTTGACGACTTGACGACTTGACGAATTGACGACTTGACGACTTGACAAATTGACGAATTGACGACTTGAAGAATTAACGACCGGACGACTTGACGAATTGACGTCTTGACGTCTTGACGACTTGACGACTTGACGACTTGACGACTTGACGACTTGACGACTTGACGACTTGACGACTTGACGACTTGACGACTTGACGACTTGACGACTTGACGACTTGACGACTTGACGACTTGACGTCTTGACGACTTGACGACTTGACGACTTGACGACTTGACGTCTTGACGTCTTGACGACTTGACGACTTGACGACTTGACGACTTGACGACTTGACGACTTGACGTCTTGACGACTTGACGACTTGACGACTTGACGACTTGACGACTTGACGACTTGACGACTTGACGACTTGACAACTTGACGACTTGACGACTTGACGACTTGACGACTTGACGTCTTGACGACTTGACGACTTGACGACTTGACGACTTGACGACTTGACGACTTGACGTCTTGATGTCTTGACGCCTTGACGTCTTGACGCCTTGACGACTTGACGACTTGACGACTTGACGACTTGACGACTTGACTTGACGATTTAACGGCTTGACGCTTTGACGTCTTGACGACTTGACGGCTTGACGTCTTGACGACTTGACGACTTGACGACTTGGCGCCTTAACGACCTGACGATTTGACGAATTGACGACTCGACGAATTGACGTCTTGACGACTTGACGACTTGACGACTTGACGACTTGACGACTTGACTACTTGACGACTTGACGACTTGACGACTTGACGACTTGACGACTTGACGCCTTGACGACTTGACGACTTGACGACTTGACGACTTGACGACTTGACGACTTGACGACTTGACGACTTGACGACTTGACGTCTTGACGACTTGACGACTTGACGACTTGACGACTTGACGTCTTGACGACTTGACGATTTGACGACTTGACGACTTGACGACTTGACGACTTGACGACTTGACGACTTGACGTCTTGACGACTTGACGACTTGACGACTTGACGACTTGACGACTTGACGACTTGACGACTTGACGACTTGACGACTTGACGACTTGACGACTTGACGACTTGACGACTTGACGACTTGACGTCTTGACGACTTGACGACTTGACGACTTGACGACTTGACGACTTGACGACTTGACGACTTGACGTCTTGATGTCTTGACGCCTTGACGACTTGACGACTTGACGACTTGACGACTTGACGACTTGACGATTTGACGACTTGACGCCTTGACGATTTGACGACTTGACGACTTGACGACTTGACGACTTGACGACTTGACGACTTGACGCCTTGACGACTTGACGACTTGACGACTTGACGACTTGACGACTTGACGACTTGACGACTTTACGACTTGACGACTTGACGACTTGACGACTTGACGGCTTGACGACTTGACGGCTTGACGACTTGACGAATTGGCGTCTTGACGATTTGACGACTTGACGTCTTGACGACTTGACGCCTTGGCGAATTGACGACCGGACGTCTTGACAACTTGACGACTTGACGACTTGACGACTTGACGACTTGACGAATTGACGACTTGACGACTTGACGAATTGACGAATTGACGACTTGAAGAATTAACGACCGGACGCCTTGACGAATTGACGTCTTGACGTCTTGACGACTTGACGACTTGACGACTTGCCGACTTGACGTCTTGACGACCGGACGACTTGGCGACTTGACGACTTGACGACTTGACGACTTGACGACTTGACGACTTGACGACTTGACGAATTGACGACTTGACGACTTGACGAATTGACGAATTGACGACTTGAAGAATTAACGACCGGACGACTTGACGAATTGACGTCTTGACGTCTTGACGACTTGACGACTTGACGACTTGACGACTTGACGACTTGACGACTTGACGACTTGACGACTTGACGACTTGACGTCTTGACGACTTGACGACTTGACGACTTGACGACTTGACGACTTGACGTCTTGACGACTTGACGACTTGACGACTTGACGACTTGACGACTTGACGACTTGACGAATTGACTACTTGACGACTTGACGAATTGACGACTTGACGTTTTGACGACTTGACGACTTGACGACTTGACGACTTGACGACTTGACGACTTGACGACTTGACGACTTGACGCCTTGACGACTTGCACTCGACGACTTTACGTCTTGACGTCTTGACGACTTGACGACTTGACGACTTGACGGCTTGACGACTTGACGACTTGACGTCTTGACGCCTTGACGACTTGACGACTTGACGACTTGACGAATTGACGACTTGACGTCTTGACGGCTTGACGAATTGACGACTTGACGACTTGACGACTTGACGACTTGACGACTTGACGACTTGACGTCTTGACGACTTGACGACTTGACGACTTGGCGTCTTGACGATTTGACGACTTGACAGCTTGACGCCTTGTCGTCTTGACGACTTGACAACTTGGCGACTTGACGACTTGACGACTTGATGACTTGACGACTTGACGACTTGCCGACTTGACGTCTTGACGACCGGACGACTTGGCGACTTGACGACTTGACGACTTGACGACTTGACGACTTGACGAATTGACGACTTGACGACTTGACAAATTGACGAATTGACGACTTGAAGAATTAACGACCGGACGACTTGACGAATTGACGTCTTGACGTCTTGACGACTTGACGACTTGACGACTTGACGACTTGACGACTTGACGACTTGACGACTTGACGACTTGACGACTTGACGACTTGACGACTTGACGACTTGACGACTTGACGACTTGACGACTTGACGTCTTGACGACTTGACGACTTGACGACTTGACGACTTGACGTCTTGACGACTTGACGACTTGACGACTTGACGACTTGACGACTTGACGACTTGACGACTTGACGTCTTGACGACTTGACGACTTGACGACTTGACGACTTGACGACTTGACGACTTGACGACTTGACAACTTGACGACTTGACGACTTGACGACTTGACGACTTGACGTCTTGACGACTTGACGACTTGACGACTTGACGACTTGACGACTTGACGACTTGACGTCTTGATGTCTTGACGCCTTGACGTCTTGACGACTTGACGACTTGACGACTTGACGACTTGACGACTTGACGACTTGACTTGACGATTTAACGGCTTGACGTTTTGACGTCTTGACGACTTGACGGCTTGACGTCTTGACGACTTGACGACTTGACGACTTGGCGCCTTAACGACCTGACGATTTGACGAATTGACGACTCGACGAATTGACGTCTTGACGACTTGACGACTTGACGACTTGACGACTTGACGACTTGACTACTTGACGACTTGACGACTTGACGACTTGACGACTTGACGACTTGACGCCTTGACGACTTGACGACTTGACGACTTGACGACTTGACGACTTGACGACTTGACGACTTGACGACTTGACGACTTGACGACTTGACGACTTGACGACTTGACGACTTGACGTCTTGACGACTTGACGATTTGACGACTTGACGACTTGACGACTTGACGACTTGACGACTTGACGTCTTGACGACTTGACGACTTGACGACTTGACGACTTGACGACTTGACGACTTGACGACTTGACGACTTGACGACTTGACGACTTGACGACTTGACGACTTGACGTCTTGACGACTTGACGACTTGATGTCTTGACGCCTTGACGACTTGACGACTTGACGACTTGACGACTTGACGACTTGACGATTTGACGACTTGACGCCTTGACGATTTGACGACTTGACGACTTGACGACTTGACGACTTGACGACTTGACGACTTGACGCCTTGACGACTTGACGACTTGACGACTTGACGACTTGACGACTTGACGACTTTACGACTTGACGACTTGACGACTTGACGACTTGACGGCTTGACGACTTGACGGCTTGACGACTTGACGGCTTGACGACTTGACGAATTGGCGTCTTGACGATTTGACGACTTGACGTCTTGACGACTTGACGCCTTGGCGAATTGACGACCGGACGTCTTGACAACTTGACGACTTGACGACTTGACGACTTGACGACTTGACGAATTGACGACTTGACGACTTGACGAATTGACGAATTGACGACTTGACGCCTTGACGACTTGACGACTTTACGACTTGACGACTTGACGACTTGACGACTTGACGGCTTGACGACTTGACGGCTTGACGACTTGACGAATTGGCGTCTTGACGATTTGACGACTTGACGTCTTGACGACTTGACGCCTTGGCGAATTGACGACCGGACGTCTTGACAACTTGACGACTTGACGACTTGACGACTTGACGACTTGACGAATTGACGACTTGACGACTTGACGAATTGACGAATTGACGACTTGAAGAATTAACGACCGGACGCCTTGACGAATTGACGTCTTGACGTCTTGACGACTTGACGACTTGACGACTTGCCGACTTGACGTCTTGACGACCGGACGACTTGGCGACTTGACGACTTGACGACTTGACGACTTGACGACTTGACGACTTGACGACTTGACGACTTGACGAATTGACGACTTGACGACTTGACGAATTGACGAATTGACGACTTGAAGAATTAACGACCGGACGACTTGACGAATTGACGTCTTGACGTCTTGACGACTTGACGACTTGACGACTTGACGACTTGACGACTTGACGACTTGACGACTTGACGACTTGACGACTTGACGACTTGACGACTTGACGACTTGACGACTTGACGACTTGACGACTTGACGACTTGACGACTTGACGTCTTGACGACTTGACGACTTGACGACTTGACGACTTGACGTCTTGACGACTTGACGACTTGACGACTTGACGACTTGACGACTTGACGACTTGACGACTTGACGTCTTGACGACTTGACGACTTGACGACTTGACGACTTGACGACTTGACGACTTGACGACTTGACGACTTGACGACTTGACGACTTGACGACTTGACGACTTGACGACTTGACGACTTGACGACTTGACGTCTTGACGACTTGACGACTTGACGACTTGACGACTTGACGTCTTGATGTCTTGACGCCTTGACGACTTGACGACTTGACGACTTGACGTCTTGACGACTTGACGACTTGACGACTTGACGACTTGACGACTTGACTTGACGATTTAACGGCTTGACGTTTTGACGTCTTGACGACTTGACGGCTTGACGTCTTGACGACTTGACGACTTGACGACTTGGCGCCTTAACGACCTGACGATTTGACGAATTGACGACTCGACGAATTGACGTCTTGACGACTTGACGACTTGACGACTTGACGGCTTGACGACTTGACTACTTGACGACTTGACGACTTGACGACTTGACGACTTGACGACTTGACGACTTGACGACTTGACGACTTGACGACTTGACGACTTGACGACTTGACGACTTGACGACTTGACGACTTGACGATTTGACGACTTGACGCCTTGACGATTTGACGGCTTGCCGACTTGACGACTTGACGCCTTGACGACTTGACGACTTGACGACTTGACGACTTTACGACTTGACGACTTGACGACTTGACGACTTGACGGCTTGACGACTTGACGGCTTGACGACTTGACGAATTGGCGTCTTGACGATTTGACGACTTGACGTCTTGACGACTTGACGCCTTGGCGAATTGACGACCGGACGTCTTGACAACTTGACGACTTGACGACTTGACGCCTTGACGACTGACGACTTGACGACTCGACGACTTGACGACTTGACGACTTGACAACTTGACAACTTGACGACTTGACGACTTGACGTCTTGACGACTTGACGACTTGATGTCTTGACGACTTGACGTCTTGACGACTTGACGACTTGACGACTTAACGCCTTGATGCCTTGACGACTGGACGACTTGACGACTTGACGACTTGACGAATTGACGACTTGACGACTTGACGAATTGACGAATTGACGACTTGAAGAATTAACGACCTGACGACTTGACGAATTGACGTCTTGACGACTTGACGACTTGACGACTTGACGACTTGACGACTTGACGACTTGACGACTTGATGCCTTGACGACTTGACGACTTGACGACTTGACGACTTGACGGCTTGACGACTTGACGAATTGACGACTTGACGACTTGACGTCTTGACGACTTGACGACTTGAACTCGACGACTTGACGCCTTGACGCCTTGGAGACCTGACGACTTGACGACTTCACGACTTGACGACTTGACGACTTGACGACTTGACGACTTGACGACTTGACGACTTGACGACTTGACGACTTGACGACTTGACGACTTGACGACTTGACTACTTGACTACTTGACCACTTGACGCCTTGACGACTTGACGACTTGACGACTTGCCGACTTGACGTCTTGACGACCGGACGACTTGGCGACTTGACGACTTGACGACTTGACGACTTGACGACTTGACGACTTGACGACTTGACGAATTGACGACTTGACGACTTGACGAATTGACGAATTGACGACTTGAAGAATTAACGACCGGACGACTTGACGAATTGACGTCTTGACGTCTTGACGACTTGACGACTTGACGACTTGACGACTTGACGACTTGACGACTTGACGACTTGACGACTTGACGACTTGACGTCTTGACGACTTGACGACTTGACGACTTGACGACTTGACGACTTGACGACTTGACGACTTGACGACTTGACGACTTGACGACTTGACGTCTTGACGACTTGACGACTTGACGACTTGACGACTTGACGACTTGACGTCTTGACGACTTGACGACTTGACGACTTGACGACTTGACGACTTGACGACTTGACGACTTGACGACTTGACGACTTGACGACTTGACGACTTGACGAATTGACTACTTGACGACTTGACGAATTGACGACTTGACGTTTTGACGACTTGACGACTTGACGACTTGACGACTTGATGACTTGACGACTTGACGACTTGACGACTTGACGCCTTGACGACTTGCACTCGACGACTTTACGTCTTGACGTCTTGACGACTTGACGACTTGACGACTTGACGGCTTGACGACTTGACGACTTGACGTCTTGACGCCTTGACGACTTGACGACTTGACGACTTGACGAATTGACGACTTGACGTCTTGACGGCTTGACGAATTGACGACTTGACGACTTGACGACTTGACGACTTGACGACTTGACGACTTGACGACTTGACGACTTGACGTCTTGACGACTTGACGACTTGACGACTTGACGACTTGACGTTTTGACGACTTGACGTTTTGACGACTTGACGACTTGACGTCTTGACGACTTGACGTCTTGACGCCTTGACGACTTGACGACTTGACGACTTGACGACTTGATGTATTGACGACTTGACGACTTGACGACTTGACGACTTGACGTTTTGACGACTTGACGACTTGACGACTTGACGACTTGACGACTTGACGACTTGACGACTTGACGACTTGACGACTTGACGAATTGACTACTTGACGACTTGACGAATTGACGACTTGACGTTTTGACGACTTGACGACTTGACGACTTGACGACTTGACGACTTGACGACTTGACGACTTGACGACTTGACGACTTGACGAATTGACTACTTGACGACTTGACGAATTGACGAATTGACGACTTGAAGAATTAACGACCTGACGACTTGACGACTTGACGACTTGACGACTTGACGACTTGACGACTTGACGGCTTGACGACTTGACGGCTTGACGACTTGACGTCTTGACGACTTGACGACTTGACGACTTGGCGTCTTGACGATTTGACGACTTGACAGCTTGACGCCTTGTCGTCTTGACGACTTGACAACTTGGCGACTTGACGACTTGACGACTTGATGACTTGACGACTTGACGACTTGCCGACTTGACGTCTTGACGACCGGACGACTTGGCGACTTGACGACTTGACGACTTGACGACTTGACGACTTGACGAATTGACGACTTGACGACTTGACAAATTGACGAATTGACGACTTGAAGAATTAACGACCGGACGACTTGACGAATTGACGTCTTGACGTCTTGACGACTTGACGACTTGACGACTTGACGACTTGACGACTTGACGACTTGACGACTTGACGACTTGACGACTTGACGACTTGACGACTTGACGACTTGACGACTTGACGACTTGACGTCTTGACGACTTGACGACTTGACGACTTGACGACTTGACGGCTTGACGACTTGACGACTTGACGACTTGACGACTTGACGACTTGACGACTTGACGACTTGACGACTTGACGTCTTGACGACTTGACGACTTGACGACTTGACGACTTGACGACTTGACGACTTGACGACTTGACGACTTGACAACTTGACGACTTGACGACTTGACGACTTGACGACTTGACGTCTTGACGACTTGACGACTTGACGACTTGACGACTTGACGACTTGACGACTTGACGTCTTGATGTCTTGACGCCTTGACGTCTTGACGACTTGACGACTTGACGACTTGACGACTTGACGACTTGACGACTTGACTTGACGATTTAACGGCTTGACGTTTTGACGTCTTGACGACTTGACGGCTTGACGTCTTGACGACTTGACGACTTGACGACTTGGCGCCTTAACGACCTGACGATTTGACGAATTGACGACTCGACGAATTGACGTCTTGACGACTTGACGACTTGACGACTTGACGACTTGACGACTTGACTACTTGACGACTTGACGACTTGACGACTTGACGACTTGACGACTTGACGCCTTGACGACTTGACGACTTGACGACTTGACGACTTGACGACTTGACGACTTGACGACTTGACGACTTGACGTCTTGACGACTTGACGACTTGACGACTTGACGACTTGACGTCTTGACGACTTGACGATTTGACGACTTGACGACTTGACGACTTGACGACTTGACGACTTGACGTCTTGACGACTTGACGACTTGACGACTTGACGACTTGACGACTTGACGACTTGACGACTTGACGACTTGACGACTTGACGACTTGACGACTTGACGACTTGACGACTTGACGACTTGACGTCTTGACGACTTGACGACTTGATGTCTTGACGCCTTGACGACTTGACGACTTGACGACTTGACGACTTGACGACTTGACGATTTGACGACTTGACGCCTTGACGATTTGACGACTTGACGACTTGACGACTTGACGACTTGACGACTTGACGACTTGACGCCTTGACGACTTGACGACTTGACGACTTGACGACTTGACGACTTGACGACTTGACGACTTGACGACTTGACGACTTGACGACTTGACGGCTTGACGACTTGACGGCTTGACGACTTGACGGCTTGACGACTTGACGAATTGGCGTCTTGACGATTTGACGACTTGACGTCTTGACGACTTGACGCCTTGGCGAATTGACGACCGGACGTCTTGACAACTTGACGACTTGACGACTTGACGACTTGACGACTTGACGACTTGACGAATTGACGACTTGACGACTTGACGAATTGACGAATTGACGACTTGACGCCTTGACGACTTGACGACTTGACGACTTGACGACTTGACGACTTGACGACTTTACGACTTGACGACTTGACGACTTGACGACTTGACGGCTTGACGACTTGACGGCTTGACGACTTGACGAATTGGCGTCTTGACGATTTGACGACTTGACGTCTTGACGACTTGACGCCTTGGCGAATTGACGACCGGACGTCTTGACAACTTGACGACTTGACGACTTGACGACTTGACGACTTGACGAATTGACGACTTGACGACTTGACGAATTGACGAATTGACGACTTGAAGAATTAACGACCGGACGCCTTGACGAATTGACGTCTTGACGTCTTGACGACTTGACGACTTGACGACTTGCCGACTTGACGTCTTGACGACCGGACGACTTGGCGACTTGACGACTTGACGACTTGACGACTTGACGACTTGACGACTTGACGACTTGACGACTTGACGACTTGACGAATTGACGACTTGACGACTTGACGAATTGACGAATTGACGACTTGAAGAATTAACGACCGGACGACTTGACGAATTGACGTCTTGACGTCTTGACGACTTGACGACTGACGACTTGACGACTTGACGACTTGACGACTTGACGACTTGACGACTTGACGACTTGACGACTTGACGACTTGACGACTTGACGACTTGACGACTTGACGACTTGACGACTTGACGTCTTGACGACTTGACGACTTGACGACTTGACGACTTGACGTCTTGACGACTTGACGACTTGACGACTTGACGACTTGACGACTTGACGACTTGACGACTTGACGTCTTGACGACTTGACGACTTGACGACTTGACGACTTGACGACTTGACGACTTGACGACTTGACGACTTGACGACTTGACGACTTGACGACTTGACGACTTGACGACTTGACGACTTGACGTCTTGACGACTTGACGACTTGACGACTTGACGACTTGACGTCTTGATGTCTTGACGCCTTGACGACTTGACGACTTGACGACTTGACGTCTTGACGACTTGACGACTTGACGACTTGACGACTTGACGACTTGACTTGACGATTTAACGGCTTGACGTTTTGACGTCTTGACGACTTGACGGCTTGACGTCTTGACGACTTGACGACTTGACGACTTGGCGCCTTAACGACCTGACGATTTGACGAATTGACGACTCGACGAATTGACGTCTTGACGACTTGACGACTTGACGACTTGACGGCTTGACGACTTGACTACTTGACGACTTGACGACTTGACGACTTGACGACTTGACGACTTGACGACTTGACGACTTGACGACTTGACGACTTGACGACTTGACGACTTGACGACTTGACGACTTGACGACTTGACGATTTGACGACTTGACGCCTTGACGATTTGACGGCTTGACGACTTGACGACTTGACGCCTTGACGACTTGACGACTTGACGACTTGACGACTTTACGACTTGACGACTTGACGACTTGACGACTTGACGGCTTGACGACTTGACGGCTTGACGACTTGACGAATTGGCGTCTTGACGATTTGACGACTTGACGTCTTGACGACTTGACGCCTTGGCGAATTGACGACCGGACGTCTTGACAACTTGACGACTTGACGACTTGACGCCTTGACGACTGACGACTTGACGACTCGACGACTTGACGACTTGACGACTTGACAACTTGACAACTTGACGACTTGACGACTTGACGTCTTGACGACTTGACGACTTGATGTCTTGACGACTTGACGTCTTGACGACTTGACGACTTGACGACTTAACGCCTTGATGCCTTGACGACTGGACGACTTGACGACTTGACGACTTGACGAATTGACGACTTGACGACTTGACGAATTGACGAATTGACGACTTGAAGAATTAACGACCTGACGACTTGACGAATTGACGTCTTGACGACTTGACGACTTGACGACTTGACGACTTGACGACTTGACGACTTGACGACTTGACGACTTGATGCCTTGACGACTTGACGACTTGACGACTTGACGACTTGACGGCTTGACGACTTAACGAATTGACGACTTGACGACTTGACGTCTTGACGACTTGACGACTTGAACTCGACGACTTGACGCCTTGACGCCTTGGAGACCTGACGACTTGACGACTTCACGACTTGACGACTTGACGACTTGACGACTTGACGACTTGACGACTTGACGACTTGACGACTTGACGACTTGACGACTTGACGACTTGACGACTTGACTACTTGACCACTTGACGCCTTGACGTCTTGACTACTTGACGACTTGAACTCGACGAAATGACGCCTTGACGACCTGATATTTTGACGACTTGACGATTTGACGACTTGACGTCTTGACGCCTTGACGACTTGACGACTTGACGACTTGACGAATTGACGACTTGACGACTTGACGGCTTGACGAATTGACGCCTTGACGACTTGACGACTTGACGACTTGACGACTTGACGACTTGACGACTTGACGACTTGACGACTTGACGACTTGACGTCTTGACGACTTGACGACTTGACGACTTGACGACTTGACGACTTGACGTTTTGACGACTTGACGTTTTGACGACTTGACGACTTGACGTCTTGACGACTTGACGTCTTGACGCCTTGACGACTTGACGACTTGACGACTTGACGACTTGATGTATTGACGACTTGACGACTTGACGAATTGACTACTTGACGACTTGACGAATTGACGAATTGACGACTTGAAGAATTAACGACCTGACGACTTGACGACTTGACGACTTGACGACTTGACGACTTGACGACTTGACGGCTTGACGACTTGACGGCTTGACGACTTGACGTCTTGACGACTTGACGACTTGACGACTTGGCGTCTTGACGATTTGACGACTTGACAGCTTGACGCCTTGACGTCTTGACGACTTGACAACTTGGCGACTTGACGACTTGACGACTTGATGACTTGACGACTTGACGACTTGCCGTCTTGACGTCTTGACGACCGGACGACTTGGCGTCTTGACGACTTGACGTCTTGACGACTTGACGAATTGACGACTTGACGACTGACGACTTGACGACTTGACGTCTTGACGACTTGACGACTTGACGACTTGACGACTTGACGACTTGACGACTTGACGACTTGACGACTTGACGACTTGACGACTTGACGACTTGACGACTTGACGACTTGACGTCTTGACGACTTGACGACTTGATGTCTTGACGCCTTGACGACTTGACGACTTGACGACTTGACGACTTGACGACTTGACGATTTGACGACTTGACGCCTTGACGATTTGACGACTTGACGACTTGACGACTTGACGACTTGACGACTTGACGACTTGACGCCTTGACGACTTGACGACTTGACGACTTGACGACTTGACGACTTGACGACTTTACGACTTGACGACTTGACGACTTGACGACTTGACGGCTTGACGACTTGACGGCTTGACGACTTGACGCTTGACGACTTGACGAATTGGCGTCTTGACGATTTGACGACTTGACGTCTTGACGACTTGACGCCTTGGCGAATTGACGACAGGACGTCTTGACAACTTGACGACTTGACGACTTGACGACTTGACGACTTGACGAATTGACGACTTGACGACTTGACGAATTGACGAATTGACGACTTGACGCCTTGACGACTTGACGACTTGACGACTTGACGACTTGACGACTTGACGACTTTACGACTTGACGACTTGACGACTTGACGACTTGACGGCTTGACGACTTGACGGCTTGACGACTTGACGAATTGGCGTCTTGACGATTTGACGACTTGACGTCTTGACGACTTGACGCCTTGGCGAATTGACGACCGGACGTCTTGACAACTTGACGACTTGACGACTTGACGACTTGACGACTTGACGACTTGACGAATTGACGACTTGACGACTTGACGAATTGACGAATTGACGACTTGAAGAATTAACGACCGGACGCCTTGACGAATTGACGTCTTGACGTCTTGACGACTTGACGACTTGACGACTTGCCGACTTGACGTCTTGACGACCGGACGACTTGGCGACTTGACGACTTGACGACTTGACGACTTGACGACTTGACGACTTGACGACTTGACGACTTGACGAATTGACGACTTGACGACTTGACGAATTGACGAATTGACGTCTTGATGACTTGACGACTTGACGACTTGACGACTTGACGCCTTGACGACTTGACGACTTGACGACTTACGTCTTGACGACTTGACGACTTGACGACTTGACGGCTTGACGACTTGACGGCTTGACGACTTGACGAATTGGCGTCTTGACGATTTGACGACTTGACGTCTTGACGACTTGACGCCTTGGCGAATTGACGACCGGACGTCTTGACAACTTGACGCCTTGACGACTTGACGCCTTGACGACTGACGACTTGACGACTCGACGACTTGACGACTTGACGACTTGACAACTTGACAACTTGACGACTTGACGACTTGACGTCTTGACGACTTGACGACTTGATGTCTTGACGACTTGACGTCTTGACGACTTGACGACTTGACGACTTAACGCCTTGATGCCTTGACGACTGGACGACTTGACGACTTGACGACTTGACGAATTGACGACTTGACGACTTGACGAATTGACGAATTGACGACTTGAAGAATTAACGACCTGACGACTTGACGAATTGACGTCTTGACGACTTGACGACTTAACGACTTGACGACTTGACGACTTGACGACTTGACGACTTGACGACTTGATGCCTTGACGACTTGACGTCTTGACGACTTGACGACTTGACGGCTTGACGACTTGACGAATTGACGACTTGACGACTTGACGACTTGAACTCGACGACTTGACGCCTTGACGCCTTGGAGACCTGACGACTTGACGACTTCACGACTTGACGACTTGACGACTTGACGACTTGACGACTTGACGACTTGACGACTTGACGACTTGACGACTTGACGACTTGACGACTTGACGACTTGACTACTTGACCACTTGACGCCTTGACGTCTTGACGACTTGACGACTTGACGACTTGACGACTTGACGACTTGACGACTTGACGACTTGACTACTTGACCACTTGACGCCTTGACGTCTTGACTACTTGACGACTTGAACTCGACGAAATGACGCCTTGACGACCTGATATCTTGACGACTTGACGATTTGACGACTTGACTTGACGACTTGACGACTTGACGACTTGCACTCGACGACTTTACGTCTTGACGTCTTGACGACTTGACGATTTGACGGCTTGACGACTTGACGACTTGACGTCTTGACGCCTTGACGATTTGACGACTTGACGACTTGACGAATTGACGACTTGACGACTTGACGGCTTGACGAATTGACGACTTGACGACTTGACGAGTTGACGACTTGACGACTTGACGACTTGACGACTTGACGACTTGACGACTTGACGTCTTGACGACTTGACGACTTGACGACTTGACGACTTGACGTTTTGACGACTTGACGTTTTGACGACTTGACGACTTGACGTCTTGACGACTTGACGCCTTGACGCCTTGACGACTTGACGACTTGACGACTTGACGACTTGACGACTTGATGTATTGACGACTTGACGACTTGACGACTTGACGGCTTGACGACTTGACGAGTTGACGACTTGACGACTTGACGACTTGACGACTTGACGACTTGACGACTTGACGACTTGACGAATTGACTACTTGACGACTTGACGAATTGACGAATTGACGACTTGAAGAATTAACGACCTGACGACTTGACGACTTGACGACTTGACGACTTGACGACTTGACGTCTTGACGACTTGACGACTTGACGACTTGACGACTTGACGACTTGACGACTTGACAGCTTGACGCCTTGACGTCTTGACGACTTGACAACTTGGCGACTTGACGACTTGACGACTTGATGACTTGACGACTTGACGACTTGCCGACTTGACGTCTTGACGACCGGACGACTTGGCGACTTGACGACTTGACGACTTGACGTCTTGACGACTTGACGAATTGACGACTTGACGAATTGACGAATTGACGACTTGAAGAATTAACGACCGGACGACTTGACGAATTGACGTCTTGACGTCTTGACGACTTGACGACTTGACGACTTGACGACTTGACGTCTTGACGACTTGACGACTTGACGACTTGACGACTTGACGACTTGACGACTTGACGACTTGACGACTTGACGACTTGACGACTTGACGACTTGACGACTTGACGACTTGACGACTTGACGACTTGACGACTTGACGTCTTGACGACTTGACGACTTGACGACTTGACGACTTGACGACTTGACGACTTGACGACTTGACGTCTTGATGTCTTGACGCCTTGACGACTTGACGGCTTGACGACTTGACGTCTTGACGACTTGACGACTTGACGACTTGACGACTTGACGACTTGACTTGACGATTTAACGGCTTGACGTTTTGACGTCTTGACGACTTGACGGCTTGACGTCTTGACGACTTGACGACTTGACGGCTTGACGACTTGACGGCTTGACGACTTGACGAATTGGCGTCTTGACGATTTGACGACTTGACGTCTTGACGACTTGACGCCTTGGCGAATTGACGACCGGACGTCTTGACAACTTGACGACTTGACGACTTGACGCCTTGACGACTGACGACTTGACGACTCGACGACTTGACGACTTGACGACTTGACATCTTGACAACTTGACGACTTGACGACTTAACGTCTTGACGACTTGACGACTTGATGTCTTGACGACTTGACGTCTTGACGACTTGACGACTTGACGACTTAACGCCTTGATGCCTTGACGACTGGACGACTTGACGACTTGACGACTTGACGACTTGACGACTTGACGACTTGATGCCTTGACGGCTTGACGACTTGACGGCTTTACGACTTGACGAATTGACGACTTGACGACTTGATGTCTTGACGACTTGACGTCTTGACGACTTGACGACTTGACGACTTAACGCCTTGATGCCTTGACGACTGGACGACTTGACGACTTGACGACTTGACGACTTGACGACTTGACGACTTGATGCCTTGACGGCTTGACGACTTGACGGCTTTACGACTTGACGAATTGACGACTTGACGACTTGACGTCTTGACGACTTGACGACTTGAACTCGACGACTTGACGCCTTGACGCCTTGAAGACCTGACGACTTGACGACTTCACGACTTGACGACTTGACGACTTGACGACTTGACGACTCGACGACTTGACGACTTGACGACTTCACGACTTGACGACTTGACGACTTGACGACTTGACGACTCGACGACTTGACGACTTGACGAATTGACGAATTGACGACTTGAAGAATTAACGACCTGACGACTTGACGAATTGACGCCTTGACGACTTGACGACTTGACGACTTGACGACTTGACGACTTGACGACTTGACGACTTGATGCCTTGACGACTTGACGACTTGACGACTTGACGACTTGACGGCTTTACGACTTGACGAATTGACGACTTGACGACTTGACGTCTTGACGACTTGACGACTTGAACTCGACGACTTGACGCCTTGACGCCTTGAAGACCTGACGACTTGACGACTTCACGACTTGACGACTTGACGACTTGACGACTTGACGACTCGACGACTTGACGACTTGACGACTTGACAACTTGACAACTTGACGACTTGACGACTTGACGTCTTGACGACTTGACGACTTGATGTCTTGACGACTTGACGTCTTGACGACTTGACGACTTGACGACTTAACGCCTTGATGCCTTGACGACTGGACGACTTGACGACTTGACGACTTGACGAATTGACGACTTGACGACTTGACGAATTGACGAATTGACGACTTGAAGAATTAACGACCTGACGACTTGACGAATTGACGTCTTGACAACTTGACGACTTGACGACTTGACGTCTTGACGACTTGACGGCTTGACGACTTGATGCCTTGACGACTTGACGACTTGACGAATTGAACTCGACGACTTGACGCCTTGACGAATTGAAGACCTGACGACTTGACGACTTCACGACTTGACGACTTGACGACTTGACGACTTGACGACTTGACGACTTGACGACTTGACGACTTGACGCCTTGACAACTTGACGAATTGACGACTTGACGCCTTGACGTCTTGACGACTTGACGACTTGACGACTTGACGACTTGACGACTTGACGACTTGACGACTTGACGACTTGACGATTTCACGAATTGACGACTTGACTACTTGACCACTTGACGCCTTGGCGTCTTGACGACTTGGCGTCTTGACGACTTGACGACTTGACGACTTGACGACTTGACGGCTTTACGACTTGACGAATTGACGACTTGACGACTTGACGTCTTGACGACTTGACGACTTGAACTCGACGACTTGACGCCTTGGCGCCTTGAAGACCTGACGACTTGACGTCTTCACGACTTGACGACTTGACGACTTGACGACTTGACGACTCGACGACTTGACGACTTGACGACTTGACAACTTGACAACTTGACGACTTGACGACTTGACGTCTTGACGACTTGACGACTTGATGTCTTGACGACTTGACGTCTTGACGACTTGACGACTTGACGACTTAACGCCTTGATGCCTTGACGACTGGACGACTTGACGACTTGACGACTTGACGAATTGACGACTTGACGACTTGACGAATTGACGAATTGACGACTTGAAGAATTAACGACCTGACGACTTGACGAATTGACGTCTTGACAACTTGACGACTTGACGACTTGACGGTTTGACGACTTGATGCCTTGACGACTTGACGACTTGACGACTTGACGACTTGACGAATTGAACTCGACGACTTGACGCCTTGACGAATTGAAGACCTGACGACTTGACGACTTCACGACTTGACGACTTGACGACTTGACGACTTGACGACTTGACGACTTGACGACTTGACGCCTTGACAACTTGACGAATTGACGACTTGACGCCTTGACGTCTTGACGACTTGACGACTTGACGACTTGACGACTTGACGACTTGACGACTTGACGACTTGACGACTTGACGATTTCACGACGTGACGACTTGACTACTTGACCACTTGACGCCTTGGCGTCTTGACTACTTGACGACTTGAACTCGACGAAATGACGCCTTGACGACTTGATGACTTGGCGACTTGACGACTTGACGACTTGACTTGACGACGTGACGGCTTGACGACTTGACGACTTGGCGCCTAGACGATTTGACGACTTGACGTCTTGACGACTTGACGACTTGACGTCTTGACGACTAGCCTTGACGACTTGACGTCTTGACGCCTTGACGACTTTACGACTTGACGCCTTGACTACTTGACGACTTGACGACTTGAACTCGACGACTTGACGTCTTGACGGCTTGACGACTTGACGACTTGACGACTTGACGACTTGACGACTTGACGACTTGACGACTTGATGCCTTGACGACTTGACGACTTGACGACTTGATGCCTTGGCGACTTGACGACTTGACGACTTGACGACTTGACGGCTTGACGACTTGATGCCTTGACGACTTGACGACTTGACGACTTGACGACTTGACGAATTGAACTCGACGACTTGACGCCTTGACGAATTGAAGACCTGACGACTTGACGACTTCACGACTTGACGACTTGACGACTTGACGACTTGACGACTTGACGACTTGACGACTTGACGACTTGACGCCTTGACAACTTGACGAATTGACGACTTGACGCCTTGACGTCTTGACGACTTGACGACTTGACGACTTGACGACTTGACGACTTGACGACTTGACGACTTGACGACTTGACGACTTCACGACTTGACGACTTGACTACTTGACCACTTGACGCCTTGGCGTCTTGACTACTTGACGACTTGAACTCGACGAAATGACGCCTTGACGACTTGATGTCTTGGCGACTTGACGACTTGACGACTTGACTTGACGACGTGACGACTTGACGACTTGACGACTTGACGGCTTGACGACTTGACGACTTGGCGCCTAGACGATTTGACGACTTGACGTCTTGACGACTTGACGACTTGACGTCTTGACGACTAGCCTTGACGACTTGACGTCTTGACGCCTTGACGACTTTACGACTTGACGCCTTGACTACTTGACGACTTGACGACTTGAACTCGACGACTTGACGTCTTGACGGCTTGACGACTTGACGACTTGACGTCTTGACGACTTGACGACGTGACGACTTGACGACTTAACGACTTGACAGCTTGACGACTTGACGACTTGACGCCTTGACGACTTGACGTTTTGACGACTTGACGACTTGACGACTTGACGTCTTGACGACTTGACTTGACGACTTGACGTCTTGACGCCTTGACGACTTGGCGACTTGACGCCTTGACTACTTGACAACTTGACGACTTGAACTCGACGACTTGACGTCTTGACGGCTTGACGACTTGACGACTTGACGACTTGACGACGTGACGACTTGACGACTTGACGACTTGACGACTTGATGTATTGACGACTTGACGACTTGACGACTTGACGACTTGAAGACTTGACGACTTGACGACTTGACGACTTGACGACTTGACGTCTTGACGACTTGACGCCTTGACGAATTGACGCTTTGACGTTTTGACGACTTGACGGCTTGACGACTTGACGCCTTGACGTCTTGACGACTTGAACTCGACGACTTGACGCCTTGACGCCTTGACGACTTGACGACTTGACGACTTGAACTCGACGACTTGACGTCTTGACGGCTTGACGACTTTACGTCTTGACGACTTGACGATTTGACGACTTGACGACTTGACTACTTGACGCCTTGACGACTTGACGACTTGACGACTTGACGCCTTGACGACTTGATGTCTTGACGACTTGACGACTTGACGATTTGACGTCTTGACGACTTGACGTCTTGACGACTTGGCGTCTTGACGATTTGACGACTTGATGACTTGACGACTTGACGACTTGACGACTTAACGACTTGACGACTTGACGACTTGACGACTTGACAACTTGACGACTTGACGACTTGAACTCGACGACTTGACGTCTTGACGTCTTGACGTCTTGACGTCTTGACGTCTTGACGATTTGACTACTTGACGACTTGAACTCGACGACTTGACGCACTTGACGCCTTAACGCCTTGACTACTTGATGACTTGAACTCGACGACTTGACGCCTTGACGCTTTGACGACTTGACGACTTGACGACTGGACTACTTGACGACTTGACGCCTTGACCTCTTGACTACTTGACGAATGGAAACTCGACGACTTGACGCCTTGACGGCTGATGTCTTGACGACTTAACGACTTGACGACTTGACGACTGACGACTTGACGACTTGACGACTTGACGTCTGACGACTTGTCGACTTGACGTCTTGACGACTTGACGACTTGACGACTTGACGGATTGACGACTTGACGACTTGACGACTTGACGATTTGACGTCTTGACGCCTTGACGACTTGATGTATTGACGACTTGACGACTTGACGACTTGACAGCTTGACGACTTGACTTGACGACTGACTTGACGACTTGACGACTTGACGACTTGACGACTTGACGACTTGACGACTTGACGACTTGACGCCTTGACGTCTTGACGACTTGACAACTTGACGACTTGACGACTTGACGACTTAACGATTGACGACTTGACGACTTGATGACTTGACGACTTGACGACTTGACGACTTGACGTCTGACGACTAGACGACTTGGCGACTTGACGACTTGACGACTGACGACTTGACGACTTGACGACTTGACGACTTGACGACTTGAACGACTTGACGAATTGACTACTTGACGACTTGACGAATTGACGAATTGACGACTTGAAGAATTAACGACCTGACGACTTGACGAATTGACGACTTGACGGCTTGACGACTTGACGACTTGACGGCTGACGACTTGACGGCTTGACGACTTGACGTCTGACGCCTTGACGACTTGACGACTTGGCGTCTTGACGATTTGACGACTTGACAGCTTGACGCCTTGACGTCTTGACGACTTGACAACTTGGCGACTTGACGACTTGACGACTTGATGACTTGACGCCTTGACGACTTGCGACTTGACGTCTTGACGACCGGACGACTTGACGACTTGACGACTTGACGAATTGACGACTTGACGACTTGACGAATTGACGAATTGACGACTTGAAGAATTAACGACCGGACGACTTGACGAATTGACGTCTTGACGTCTTGACGACTTGACGACTTGACGACTTGACGACTTGACGCCTTGACGATTTGACGATTTGACGACTTGACGACTGAACGACTTGACGACTTGACGACTTGACGACTTGACGACTTGACGACTTGACGACTTGACGACTTGACGACTTGACGACTTGACGACTTGGCGGCTTGACGACTTGACGAATGCGGCTTGACGACTGACGAATTGGCGTCTTGACGATTTGACGCCTTGGCGAATTGACGGACTAGCCTTGACGACTTGACGTCTTGACGCCCTTGACGACTTTACGACTTGACGCCTTGACTACTTGAGGACTTGACGCCTTGACGACTTGACTGCTTGATTACTTGACCTCGAGGACTTGACGCCTTGACTACTTGACGACTTGAACTCGACGACTTGACGCCTTGACGACTTGATGTCTTGGCGACTGACGACTTGACGACTTGACTTGACGACTTGACGACTTGACGACTTGACGACTTGACGACTTGACGACTTGACGACTTGACGACTTGGCGCCTAGACGATTTGACGACTTGACGACTTGCGACTTGACGACTTGACGTCTTGACGACTAGCCTTGACGACTTGACGTCTTGACGCCTTGACGACTTACGACTTGACGCCTTGACTACTTGACGACTTGACGACTTGAACTCGACGACTTGACGTCTGACGGCTGACGACTTGACGACTTGACGACTTGACGACTTGACGACGTGACGACTTGACGACTTGACGACTTGACAGCTTGACGACTTTGACGACTTGACGCCTTGACGACTGAAGTTTTGACGACTTGACGACTTGACGACTTGACGTCTTGACGACTTGACTTGACGACTTGACGTCTTGACGCCTTGACGACTTGGCGCTTGACGCCTTGACTACTTGACAACTTGACGACTTGAACTCGACGACTTGACGTTTTGACGGCTTGACGACTTGACGACTTGACGACTTGACGACTTGACGACGTGACGACTTGACGACTTGACGACTTGACGGCTTGACGACTTGACGACTTGACGACTTGACGACTTGACGACTTGACGACTTGACGACTTGACGACTTGACGACTTGACGACTTGACGTCTTGACGGCTTGACGACTTGACGACTTGACGACTTGACGACTTGACGACTTGACGACTTGACGACTTGACGACTTGACGACTTGACGTCTTGACGACTTGACGACCTGACGACTTGACGACTGACGACTGACGACTTGACGACTTGACGACTTGACGACTTGACGACTGACGACTTGACGACCTGACGTCTTGACTACTTGAGGACTTGACGCCTTGACGACTTGACTGCTTGATTACTTGACCTCGAGGACTTCACGCCTTGACTACTTGACGACTTGAACTCGACGACTTGACGCCTTGACGCATTGAAGACCTGACGACTTGACGACTTGACGACTTGACGACTTGACGACTTGACGACTTGACGACTGACGACTTGACGACTTGACGACTTGACGACTTGACGACTTGACGACTTGACGACTTGACGACTTGACGACTTGACGACTTGACGACTTGACGACTTGACGACTTGACGACTTGACGACTTGACGACCTGACGTGTTGAATACTTGAGGTCTTGACGCCTTGACGACTTGACTGCTTGAGGACTTGACCTCGAGGACTTGACGCCTTGACTACTTGACGACTTGAACTCGACGACTTGACGTCTTGACGGCTTGACGACTTGACGACTTGACGCCTTGACGACTTGACGACTTGACGACTTGACGACTTGACGACTTGACGACTTGACGACTTGACGACTTGACGTCTTGACGACTTGACGACTTGACGACTTGACGACTTGACGACTTGACGACTTGACCACTTGACGCCTTGACGACTTGACTGCTTGAGGACTTGACCTAGAGGACTTGACGCCTTGACTACTTGACGACTTGAACTCGACGACTTGACGTCTTGACGGCTTGACGACTTGACGACTTGACGCCTTGACGACTTGACGACTTGACGACTTGACGACTTGACGACTTGACGACTTGACGACTTGACGACTTGACGACTTGACTACTTGACCACTTGACGCCTTGACGTCTTGACTACTTGACGACTTGAACTCGACGAAATGACGCCTTGACGACCTGATGTCTTGACGACTTGACGATTTGACGACTTGACTTGACGACTTGACGACTTGACGACTTGCACTCGACGACTTTACGTCTTGACGTCTTGACGACTTGACGACTTGACGGCTTGACGACTTGACGACTTGACGACTTGACGTCTTGACGCCTTGACGACTTGACGACTTGACGACTTGACGAATTGACGACTTGACGTCTTGACGGCTTGACGAATTGACGACGTGACGACTTGACGACTTGACGACTTGACGACTTGACGACTTGACGACTTGACGACTTGACGACTTGACGACTTGACGACTTGACGACTTGACGACTTGACGTCTTGACGACTTGACGACTTGACGACTTGACGACTTGACGACTTGACGTCTTGACGACTTGACTTGACGACTTGACGTCTTGACGCCTTGACGACTTGGCGACTTGACGCCTTGACTACTTGACAACTTGACGACTTGAACTCGACGACTTGACGTTTTGACGGCTTGACGACTTGACGACTTGACGACTTGACGACGTGACGACTTGACGACTTGACGACTTGACGGCTTGACGACTTGACGACTTGACGTCTTGACGACTTGACTTGACGACTTGACGTCTTGACGCCTTGACGACTTGGCGACTTGACGCCTTGACTACTTGACAACTTGACGACTTGAACTCGACGACTTGACTTTTTGACGGCTTGACGACTTGACGACTTGACGACTTGACGACGTGACGACTTGACGACTTGACGACTTGACGGCTTGACGACTTGACGACTTGACGACTTGACGACTTGACGACTTGACGACTTGACGACTTGACGACTTGACGACTTGAACTCGACGACTTGACGTCTTGACGACTTGACGACTTGACGACTTGACGACTTGACGACTTGACGACTTGACGACTTGACGACTTGACGACTTGACGACTTGACGTCTTGACGACTTGACGACCTGACGACTTGACGACTTGACGACTTGACGACTTGACGACTTTACGACTTGACGACTTGACGACTTGACGACTTGACGACCTGACGACTTGACGACCTGACGTCTTGACTACTTGAGGACTTGACGCCTTGACGACTTGACTGCTTGATTACTTGACCTCGAGGACTTGACGCCTTGACTACTTGACGACTTGAACTCGACGACTTGACGCCTTGACGCATTGAAGACCTGACGACTTGACGACTTGACGACTTGACGACTTGACGACTTGACGACTTGACGTCTTGACGACTTGACGACTTGACGACTTGACGACTTGACGACTTGACGACTTGACGACTTGACGACTTGACGACTTGACGACTTGACGACTTGACGACCTGACGTCTTGAATACTTGAGGTCTTGACGCCTTGACGACTTGACTGCTTGAGGACTTGACCTCGAGGACTTGACGCCTTGACTACTTGACGACTTGAACTCGACGACTTGACGTCTTGACGGCTTGACGACTTGACGACTTGACGCCTTGACGACTTGACGACTTGACGACTTGACGACTTGACGACTTGACGACTTGACGACTTGACGACTTGACGTCTTGACGACTTGACGACTTGACGACTTGACGACTTGACGACTTGACGACTTGACCACTTGACGCCTTGACGACTTGACTGCTTGAGGACTTGACCTAGAGGACTTGACGCCTTGACTACTTGACGACTTGAACTCGACGACTTGACGTCTTGACGCCTTGACGACTTGACGACTTGACGCCTTGACGACTTGACGACTTGACGACTTGACGACTTGACGACTTGACGACTTGACGACTTGACGACTTGACGACTTGACGACTTGACGACTTGACGACTTGACTACTTGACCACTTGACGCCTTGACGTCTTGACTACTTGACGACTTGAACTCGACGAAATGACGCCTTGACGACCTGATGTCTTGACGACTTGACGATTTGACGACTTGACTTGACGACTTGACGACTTGACGACTTGCACTCGACGACTTTACGTCTTGACGTCTTGACGACTTGACGACTTGACGGCTTGACGACTTGACGACTTGACGTCTTGACGCCTTGACGACTTGACGACTTGACGACTTGACGAATTGACGACTTGACGTCTTGACGGCTTGACGAATTGACGACGTGACGACTTGACGACTTGACGACTTGACGACTTGACGACTTGACGACTTGACGACTTGACGACTTGACGACTTGACGACTTGACGACTTGACGACTTGACGTCTTGACGACTTGACGACTTGACGACTTGACGACTTGACGACTTGACGTTTTGACGACTTGACGTTTTGACGACTTGACGCCTTGACGTCTTGACGACTTGACGTCTTGACGCCTTGACGACTTGACGAATTGACGACTTGACGACTTGATGTATTGACGACTTGACGACTTGACGACTTGACGGCTTGACGACTTGACGACTTGACGACTTGACGACTTGACGACTTGACGACTTGACGACTTGACGACTTGACGAATTGACTACTTGACGACTTGACGAATTGACGACTTGAAGAATTAACGACCTGACGACTTGACGACTTGACGACTTGACGACTTGACGACTTGACGGCTTGACGACTTGACGGCTTGACGACTTGACGTCTTGACGACTTGACGACTTGACGCCTTGGCGTCTTGACGATTTGACGACTTGACAGCTTGACGCCTTGACGTCTTGACGACTTGACAACTTGGCGACTTGACGACTTGACGACTTGATGACTTGACGACTTGACGACTTGCCGACTTGACGTCTTGACGACCGGACGACTTGGCGACTTGACGACTTGACGACTTGACGACTTGACGACTTGACGAATTGACGACTTGACGACTTGACGAATTGACGAATTGACGACTTGAAGAATTAACGACCGAACGACTTGACGAATTGACGTCTTGACGTCTTGACGACTTGACGACTTGACGACTTGACGACTTAACGACTTGACGACTTGACGACTTGACGACTTGACGACTTGACGACTTGACGACTTGACGACTTGACGACTTGACGACTTGATGACTTGACGACTTGACGACTTGACGTCTTGACGACTTGACGACTTGACGACTTGACGACTTGACGTCTTGACGACTTGACGACTTGACGACTTGACGACTTGACGACTTGACGACTTGACGACTTGACGACTTGACGACTTGACGTCTTGACGACTTGACGACTTGACGACTTGACGACTTGACGACTTGACGACTTGACGACTTGACGACTTGACGTCTTGATGTCTTGACGCCTTGACGACTTGACGACTTGACGACTTGACGTCTTGACGACTTGACGACTTGACGACTTGACGACTTGACGACTTGACGACTTGACGACTTGACGGCTTGACGACTTGACGTCATGACGCCTTGACGACTTGACGACTTGACGACTTGACGACTTGACGACTTGACGTCTTGACGGCTTGACGAATTGACGACTTGACGCCTTGACGACTTGACGGCTTGACGACTTGACGAATTGACTACTTGACGACTTGACGAATTGACGAATTGACGACTTGAAGAATTAACGACCTGACGAATTGACGACTTGACGACTTGACGACTTGACGACTTGACGACTTGACGACTTGACGACTTGACGACTTGACTTCTTGACGACTTGACGGCTTGACGACTTGACGACTTGACGACTTGACGACTTGACGACTTGACGACTTGACGACTTGCACTCGACGACTTTACGTCTTGACGTCTTGACGACTTGACGACTTGACGGCTTGACGACTTGACGACTTGACGACTTGACGACTTGACGACTTGCACTCGACGACTTTACGTCTTGACGTCTTGACGACTTGACGACTTGACGGCTTGACGACTTGACGACTTGACGTCTTGACGCCTTGACGACTTGACGACTTGACGACTTGACGAATTGACGACTTGACGTCTTGACGGCTTGACGAATTGACGACTTGACGACTTGACGACTTGACGTTTTGACGACTTGACGTTTTGACGACTTGACGACTTGACGTCTTGACGACTTGACGTCTTGACGCCTTGACGACTTGACGCCTTGACGACTTGACGACTTGACGACTTGACGACTTGACGACTTGATGTATTGACGACTTGACGACTTGACGACTTGACGGCTTGACGACTTGACGACTTGACGACTTGCACTCGACGACTTTACGTCTTGACGACTTGACGACTTGACGGCTTGACGACTTGACGACTTGACGTCTTGACGCCTTGACGACTTGACGACTTGACGTCTTGACGCCTTGACGACTTGACGACTTGACGACTTGACGAATTGACGACTTGACGTCTTGACGGCTTGACGAATTGACGACTTGACGACTTGACGACTTGACGTTTTGACGACTTGACGTTTTGACGACTTGACGACTTGACGTCTTGACGACTTGACGTCTTGACGCCTTGACGACTTGACGACTTGACGACTTGATGTATTGACGACTTGACGACTTGACGACTTGACGGCTTGACGACTTGACGACTTGACGACTTGACGACTTGACGACTTGACGACTTGCACTCGACGACTTTACGTCTTGACGTCTTAACGACTTGACGACTTGACGACTTGACGGCTTGACGACTTGACGACTTGACGTCTTGACGCCTTGACGACTTGACGACTTGACGACTTGACGAATTGACGACTTGACGTCTTGACGGCTTGACGAATTGACGACTTGACGACTTGACGACTTGACGACTTGACGACTTGACGACTTGACGACTTGACGACTTGACGTCTTGACGACTTGACGACTTGACGACTTGACGACTTGACGTTTTGACGACTTGACGTTTTGACGACTTGACGACTTGACGTCTTGACGACTTGACGTCTTGACGCCTTGACGACTTGACGACTTGACGACTTGACGACTTGATGTATTGACGACTTGACGACTTGACGACTTGACGACTTGACGACTTGACGACTTGACGACTTGACGACTTGACGAATTGACTACTTGACGACTTGACGAATTGACGAATTGACGACTTGAAGAATTAACGACCTGACGACTTGACGACTTGACGCCTTGACGACTTGACGACTTGACGACTTGACGGCTTGACGACTTGACGGCTTGACGACTTGACGTCTTGACGACTTGACGACTTGACGACTTGGCGTCTTGACGATTTGACGACTTGACAGCTTGACGCCTTGTCGTCTTGACGACTTGACTACTTGACGACTTGACGACTTGACTTGACGATTTAACGGCTTGACGTTTTGACGTCTTGACGACTTGACGGCTTGACGTCTTGACGACTTGACGACTTGACGACTTGGCGCCTTAACGACCTGACGATTTGACGAATTGACGACTCGACGAATTGACGTCTTGACGACTTGACGACTTGACGACTTGACGGCTTGACGACTTGACTACTTGACGACTTGACGACTTGACGACTTGACGACTTGACGACTTGACGACTTGACAACTTGACGACTTGACGACTTGACGACTTGACGACTTGACGACTTGACGACTTGACGACTTGACGACTTGACGACTTGACGACTTGACGACTTGACGACTTGACGACTTGACGACTTGACGACTTGACGACTTGACGACTTGACGACTTGACGACTTGACGACTTGACGACTTGACGGCTTGACGAATTGACGACTTGACGCCTTGACGATTTGACGACTTGACGACTTGACGACTTGACGACTTGACGACTTGACGACTTGACGCCTTGACGGCTTGACGACTTGACGACTTGACGACTTTACGACTTGACGACTTGACGACTTGACGACTTGACGACTTGACGGCTTGACGACTTGACGGCTTGACGACTTGACGAATTGGCGTCTTGACGATTTGACGACTTGACGTCTTGACGACTTGACGCCTTGGCGAATTGACGACCGGACGTCTTGACAACTTGACGACTTGACGACTTGACGCCTTGACGACTGACGACTTGACGACTCGACGACTTGACGACTTGACGACTTGACATCTTGACAACTTGACGACTTGACGACTTAACGTCTTGACGACTTGACGACTTGATGTCTTGACGACTTGACGTCTTGACGACTTGACGACTTGACGACTTAACGCCTTGATGCCTTGACGACTGGACGACTTGACGACTTGACGACTTGACGACTTGACGACTTGACGACTTGATGCCTTGACGACTTGACGACTTGACGGCTTTACGACTTGACGAATTGACGACTTGACGACTTGACGTCTTGACGACTTGACGACTTGAACTCGACGACTTGACGCCTTGACGCCTTGAAGACCTGACGACTTGACGACTTCACGACTTGACGACTTGACGACTTGACGACTTGACGACTCGACGACTTGACGACTTGACGACTTCACGACTTGACGACTTGACGACTTGACGACTTGACGACTCGACGACTTGACGACTTGACGAATTGACGAATTGACGACTTGAAGAATTAACGACCTGACGACTTGACGAATTGACGCCTTGACGACTTGACGACTTGACGACTTGACGACTTGACGACTTGACGACTTGACGACTTGATGCCTTGACGACTTGACGACTTGACGACTTGACGACTTGACGGCTTTACGACTTGACGAATTGACGACTTGACGACTTGACGTCTTGACGACTTGACGACTTGAACTCGACGACTTGACGCCTTGACGCCTTGAAGACCTGACGACTTGACGACTTCACGACTTGACGACTTGACGACTTGACGTCTTGACGACTCGACGACTTGACGACTTGACGACTTGACAACTTGACAACTTGACGACTTGACGACTTGACGTCTTGACGACTTGACGACTTGATGTCTTGACGACTTGACGTCTTGACGACTTGACGACTTGACGACTTAACGCCTTGATGCCTTGACGACTGGACGACTTGACGACTTGACGACTTGACGAATTGACGACTTGACGACTTGACGAATTGACGAATTGACGACTTGACGACTTGACAACTTGACAACTTGACGACTTGACGACTTGACGTCTTGACGACTTGACGACTTGATGTCTTGACGACTTGACGTCTTGACGACTTGACGACTTGACGACTTAACGCCTTGATGCCTTGACGACTGGACGACTTGACGACTTGACGACTTGACGAATTGACGACTTGACGACTTGACGAATTGACGAATTGACGACTTGAAGAATTAACGACCTGACGACTTGACGAATTGACGTCTTGACAACTTGACGACTTGACGACTTGACGTCTTGACGACTTGACGGCTTGACGACTTGATGCCTTGACGACTTGACGACTTGACGAATTGAACTCGACGACTTGACGCCTTGACGAATTGAAGACCTGACGACTTGACGACTTCACGACTTGACGACTTGACGACTTGACGACTTGACGACTTGACGACTTGACGACTTGACGACTTGACGACTTGACGCCTTGACAACTTGACGAATTGACGACTTGACGCCTTGACGTCTTGACGACTTGACGACTTGACGACTTGACGACTTGACGACTTGACGACTTGACGACTTGACGACTTGACGATTTCACGAATTGACGACTTGACTACTTGACCACTTGACGCCTTGGCGTCTTGACGACTTGGCGTCTTGACGACTTGACGACTTGACGACTTGACGACTTGACGGCTTTACGACTTGACGAATTGACGACTTGACGACTTGACGTCTTGACGACTTGACGACTTGAACTCGACGACTTGACGCCTTGGCGCCTTGAAGACCTGACGACTTGACGACTTCACGACTTGACGACTTGACGACTTGACGACTTGACGACTCGACGACTTGACGACTTGACGACTTGACAACTTGACAACTTGACGACTTGACGACTTGACGTCTTGACGACTTGACGACTTGATGTCTTGACGACTTGACGTCTTGACGACTTGACGACTTGACGACTTAACGCCTTGATGCCTTGACGACTGGACGACTTGACGACTTGACGACTTGACGAATTGACGACTTGACGACTTGACGAATTGACGAATTGACGACTTGAAGAATTAACGACCTGACGACTTGACGAATTGACGTCTTGACAACTTGACGACTTGACGACTTGACGGTTTGACGACTTGATGCCTTGACGACTTGACGACTTGACGACTTGACGACTTGACGAATTGAACTCGACGACTTGACGCCTTGACGAATTGAAGACCTGACGACTTGACGACTTCACGACTTGACGACTTGACGACTTGACGACTTGACGACTTGACGACTTGACGACTTGACGCCTTGACAACTTGACGAATTGACGACTTGACGCCTTGACGTCTTGACGACTTGACGACTTGACGACTTGACGACTTGACGACTTGACGACTTGACGACTTGACGACTTGACGATTTCACGACTTGACGACTTGACTACTTGACCACTTGACGCCTTGGCGTCTTGACTACTTGACGACTTGAACTCGACGAAATGACGCCTTGACGACTTGATGACTTGGCGACTTGACGACTTGACGACTTGACTTGACGACGTGACGGCTTGACGACTTGACGACTTGGCGCCTAGGCGATTTGACGACTTGACGTCTTGACGACTTGACGACTTGACGTCTTGACGACTAGCCTTGACGACTTGACGTCTTGACGCCTTGACGACTTTACGACTTGACGCCTTGACTACTTGACGACTTGACGACTTGAACTCGACGACTTGACGTCTTGACGGCTTGACGACTTGACGACTTGACGACTTGACGACTTGACGACTTGACGACTTGATGCCTTGACGACTTGACGACTTGACGACTTGATGCCTTGGCGACTTGACGACTTGACGACTTGACGACTTGACGGCTTGACGACTTGATGCCTTGACGACTTGACGACTTGACGACTTGACGACTTGACGAATTGAACTCGACGACTTGACGCCTTGACGAATTGAAGACCTGACGACTTGACGACTTCACGACTTGACGACTTGACGACTTGACGACTTGACGACTTGACGACTTGACGACTTGACGACTTGACGCCTTGACAACTTGACGAATTGACGACTTGACGCCTTGACGTCTTGACGACTTGACGACTTGACGACTTGACGACTTGACGACTTGACGACTTGACGACTTGACGACTTGACGACTTGACGACTTCACGACTTGACGACTTGACTACTTGACCACTTGACGCCTTGGCGTCTTGACTACTTGACGACTTGAACTCGACGAAATGACGCCTTGACGACTTGATGTCTTGGCGACTTGACGACTTGACGACTTGACTTGACGACGTGACGACTTGACGACTTGACGACTTGACGGCTTGACGACTTGACGACTTGGCGCCTAGACGATTTGACGACTTGACGTCTTGACGACTTGACGACTTGACGTCTTGACGACTAGCCTTGACGACTTGACGTCTTGACGCCTTGACGACTTTACGACTTGACGCCTTGACTACTTGACGACTTGACGACTTGAACTCGACGACTTGACGTCTTGACGGCTTGACGACTTGACGACTTGACGTCTTGACGACTTGACGACGTGACGACTTGACGACTTAACGACTTGACAGCTTGACGACTTGACGACTTGACGCCTTGACGACTTGACGTTTTGACGACTTGACGACTTGACGACTTGACGTCTTGACGACTTGACTTGACGACTTGACGTCTTGACGCCTTGACGACTTGGCGACTTGACGCCTTGACTACTTGACAACTTGACGACTTGAACTCGACGACTTGACGTCTTGACGGCTTGACGACTTGACGACTTGACGACTTGACGACGTGACGACTTGACGACTTGACGACTTGACGACTTGATGTATTGACGACTTGACGACTTGACGACTTGACGACTTGAAGACTTGACGACTTGACGACTTGACGACTTGACGACTTGACGTCTTGACGATTTGACGCCTTGACGAATTGACGCTTTGACGTTTTGACGACTTGACGGCTTGACGACTTGACGCCTTGACGTCTTGACGACTTGAACTCGACGACTTGACGCCTTGACGCCTTGACGACTTGACGACTTGACGACTTGAACTCGACGACTTGACGTCTTGACGGCTTGACGACTTTACGTCTTGACGACTTGACGATTTGACGACTTGACGACTTGACTACTTGACGCCTTGACGACTTGACGACTTGACGACTTGACGCCTTGACGACTTGATGTCTTGACGACTTGACGACTTGACGATTTGACGTCTTGACGACTTGACGTCTTGACGACTTGGCGTCTTGACGATTTGACGACTTGATGACTTGACGACTTGACGACTTGACGACTTAACGACTTGACGACTTGACGACTTGACGACTTGACAACTTGACGACTTGACGACTTGAACTCGACGACTTGACGTCTTGACGTCTTGACGTCTTGACGTCTTGACGTCTTGACGATTTGACTACTTGACGACTTGAACTCGACGACTTGACGCCTTGACGCCTTAACGCCTTGACTACTTGATGACTTGAACTCGACGACTTGACGCCTTGACGCTTTGACGACTTGACGACTTGACGACTGGACTACTTGACGACTTGACGCCTTGACCTCTTGACTACTTGACGAATGGAAACTCGACGACTTGACGCCTTGACGGCTTGATGTCTTGACGACTTAACGACTTGACGACTTGACGACTTGACGACTTGACGACTTGACGACTTGACGTCTTGACGACTTGTCGACTTGACGTCTTGACGACTTGACGACTTGACGACTTGACGGCTTGACGACTTGACGACTTGACGACTTGACGATTTGACGTCTTGACGCCTTGACGACTTGATGTATTGACGACTTGACGACTTGACGACTTGACAGCTTGACGACTTGACTTGACGACTTGACTTGACGACTTGACGACTTGACGACTTGACGACTTGACGACTTGACGCCTTGACGACTTGACGCCTTGACGTCTTGACGACTTGACAACTTGACGACTTGACGACTTGACGACTTAACGATTTGACGACTTGACGACTTGATGACTTGACGACTTGACGACTTGACGACTTGACGTCTTGACGACTAGACGACTTGGCGACTTGACGACTTGACGACTTGACGACTTGACGACTTGACGACTTGACGACTTGACGACTTGACGACTTGACGACTTGACGACTTGACGAATTGACTACTTGACGACTTGACGAATTGACGAATTGACGACTTGAAGAATTAACGACCTGACGACTTGACGAATTGACGACTTGACGGCTTGACGACTTGACGACTTGACGGCGTGACGACTTGACGGCTTGACGACTTGACGTCTTGACGCCTTGACGACTTGACGACTTGGCGTCTTGACGATTTGACGACTTGACAGCTTGACGCCTTGACGTCTTGACGACTTGACAACTTGGCGACTTGACGACTTGACGACTTGATGACTTGACGCCTTGACGACTTGCCGACTTGACGTCTTGACGACCGGACGACTTGACGACTTGACGACTTGACGAATTGACGACTTGACGACTTGACGAATTGACGAATTGACGACTTGAAGAATTAACGACCGGACGAATTGACGAATTGACGTCTTGACGTCTTGACGACTTGACGACTTGACGACTTGACGACTTGACGCCTTGACGATTTGACGATTTGACGACTTGACGACTTGACGACTTGACGACTTGACGACTTGACGACTTGACGACTTGACGACTTGACGACTTGACGACTTGGCGGCTTGACGACTTGACGAATTGGCGTCTTGACGATTTGACGACTTGACGTCTTGACGACTTGACGCCTTGGCGAATTGACGACTAGCCTTGACGACTTGACGTCTTGACGCCTTGACGACTTTACGACTTGACGCCTTGACTACTTGAGGACTTGACGCCTTGACGACTTGACTGCTTGATTACTTGACCTCGAGGACTTGACGCCTTGACTACTTGACGACTTGAACTCGACGACTTGACGCCTTGACGACTTGATGTCTTGGCGACTTGACGACTTGACGACTTGACTTGACGACTTGACGACTTGACGACTTGACGACTTGACGACTTGACGACTTGACGACTTGACGACTTGGCGCCTAGACGATTTGACGACTTGACGACTTGCCGACTTGACGACTTGACGTCTTGACGACTAGCCTTGACGACTTGACGTCTTGACCCCTTGACGACTTTACGACTTGACGCCTTGACTACTTGACGACTTGACGACTTGAACTCGACGACTTGACGTCTTGACGGCTTGACGACTTGACGACTTGACGACTTGACGACTTGACGACGTGACGACTTGACGACTTGACGACTTGACAGCTTGACGACTTGACGACTTGACGCCTTGACGACTTGAAGTTTTGACGACTTGACGACTTGACGACTTGACGTCTTGACGACTTGACTTGACGACTTGACGTCTTGACGCCTTGACGACTTGGCGACTTGACGCCTTGACTACTTGACAACTTGACGACTTGAACTCGACGACTTGACGTTTTGACGGCTTGACGACTTGACGACGTGACGACTTGACGACGTGACGACTTGACGACTTGACGACTTGACGGCTTGACGACTTGACGACTTGACGACTTGACGACTTGACGACTTGACGACTTGACGACTTGACGACTTGACGACTTGACGACTTGAACTCGACGACTTGACGTCTTGACGGCTTGACGACTTGACGACTTGACGACTTGACGACTTGACGACTTGACGACTTGACGACTTGACGACTTGACGACTTGACGACTTGACGTCTTGACGACTTGACGACCTGACGACTTGACGACTTGACGACTTGACGACTTGACGACTTTACGACTTGACGACTTGACGACTTGACGACTTGACGACCTGACGACTTGACGACCTGACGTCTTGACTACTTGAGGACTTGACGCCTTGACGACTTGACTGCTTGATTACTTGACCTCGAGGACTTGACGCCTTGACTACTTGACGACTTGAACTCGACGACTTGACGCCTTGACGCATTGAAGACCTGACGACTTGACGACTTGACGACTTGACGACTTGACGACTTGACGACTTGACGACTTGACGACTTGACGACTTGACGACTTGACGACTTGACGACTTGACGACTTGACGACTTGACGACTTGACGACTTGACGACTTGACGACCTGACGTGTTGAATACTTGAGGTCTTGACGCCTTGACGACTTGACTGCTTGAGGACTTGACCTCGAGGACTTGACGCCTTGACTACTTGACGACTTGAACTCGACGACTTGACGTCTTGACGGCTTGACGACTTGACGACTTGACGCCTTGACGACTTGACGACTTGACGACTTGACGACTTGACGACTTGACGACTTGACGACTTGACGACTTGACGTCTTGACGACTTGACGACTTGACGACTTGACGACTTGACGACTTGACGACTTGACCACTTGACGCCTTGACGACTTGACTGCTTGAGGACTTGACCTAGAGGACTTGACGCCTTGACTACTTGACGACTTGAACTCGACGACTTGACGTCTTGACGGCTTGACGACTTGACGACTTGACGCCTTGACGACTTGACGACTTGACGACTTGACGACTTGACGACTTGACGACTTGACGACTTGACGACTTGACGACTTGACTACTTGACCACTTGACGCCTTGACGTCTTGACTACTTGACGACTTGAACTCGACGAAATGACGCCTTGACGACCTGATGTCTTGACGACTTGACGATTTGACGACTTGACTTGACGACTTGACGACTTGACGACTTGCACTCGACGACTTTACGTCTTGACGTCTTGACGACTTGACGACTTGACGGCTTGACGACTTGACGACTTGACGACTTGACGTCTTGACGCCTTGACGACTTGACGACTTGACGACTTGACGAATTGACGACTTGACGTCTTGACGGCTTGACGAATTGACGACGTGACGACTTGACGACTTGACGACTTGACGACTTGACGACTTGACGACTTGACGACTTGACGACTTGACGACTTGACGACTTGACGACTTGACGACTTGACGTCTTGACGACTTGACGACTTGACGACTTGACGACTTGACGACTTGACGTCTTGACGACTTGACTTGACGACTTGACGTCTTGACGCCTTGACGACTTGGCGACTTGACGCCTTGACTACTTGACAACTTGACGACTTGAACTCGACGACTTGACGTTTTGACGGCTTGACGACTTGACGACTTGACGACTTGACGACGTGACGACTTGACGACTTGACGACTTGACGGCTTGACGACTTGACGACTTGACGTCTTGACGACTTGACTTGACGACTTGACGTCTTGACGCCTTGACGACTTGGCGACTTGACGCCTTGACTACTTGACAACTTGACGACTTGAACTCGACGACTTGACTTTTTGACGGCTTGACGACTTGACGACTTGACGACTTGACGACGTGACGACTTGACGACTTGACGACTTGACGGCTTGACGACTTGACGACTTGACGACTTGACGACTTGACGACTTGACGACTTGACGACTTGACGACTTGACGACTTGAACTCGACGACTTGACGTCTTGACGACTTGACGACTTGACGACTTGACGACTTGACGACTTGACGACTTGACGACTTGACGACTTGACGACTTGACGACTTGACGTCTTGACGACTTGACGACCTGACGACTTGACGACTTGACGACTTGACGACTTGACGACTTTACGACTTGACGACTTGACGACTTGACGACTTGACGACCTGACGACTTGACGACCTGACGTCTTGACTACTTGAGGACTTGACGCCTTGACGACTTGACTGCTTGATTACTTGACCTCGAGGACTTGACGCCTTGACTACTTGACGACTTGAACTCGACGACTTGACGCCTTGACGCATTGAAGACCTGACGACTTGACGACTTGACGACTTGACGACTTGACGACTTGACGACTTGACGTCTTGACGACTTGACGACTTGACGACTTGACGACTTGACGACTTGACGACTTGACGACTTGACGACTTGACGACTTGACGACTTGACGACTTGACGACCTGACGTCTTGAATACTTGAGGTCTTGACGCCTTGACGACTTGACTGCTTGAGGACTTGACCTCGAGGACTTGACGCCTTGACTACTTGACGACTTGAACTCGACGACTTGACGTCTTGACGGCTTGACGACTTGACGACTTGACGCCTTGACGACTTGACGACTTGACGACTTGACGACTTGACGACTTGACGACTTGACGACTTGACGACTTGACGTCTTGACGACTTGACGACTTGACGACTTGACGACTTGACGACTTGACGACTTGACCACTTGACGCCTTGACGACTTGACTGCTTGAGGACTTGACCTAGAGGACTTGACGCCTTGACTACTTGACGACTTGAACTCGACGACTTGACGTCTTGACGCCTTGACGACTTGACGACTTGACGCCTTGACGACTTGACGACTTGACGACTTGACGACTTGACGACTTGACGACTTGACGACTTGACGACTTGACGACTTGACGACTTGACGACTTGACGACTTGACTACTTGACCACTTGACGCCTTGACGTCTTGACTACTTGACGACTTGAACTCGACGAAATGACGCCTTGACGACCTGATGTCTTGACGACTTGACGATTTGACGACTTGACTTGACGACTTGACGACTTGACGACTTGCACTCGACGACTTTACGTCTTGACGTCTTGACGACTTGACGACTTGACGGCTTGACGACTTGACGACTTGACGTCTTGACGCCTTGACGACTTGACGACTTGACGACTTGACGAATTGACGACTTGACGTCTTGACGGCTTGACGAATTGACGACGTGACGACTTGACGACTTGACGACTTGACGACTTGACGACTTGACGACTTGACGACTTGACGACTTGACGACTTGACGACTTGACGACTTGACGACTTGACGTCTTGACGACTTGACGACTTGACGACTTGACGACTTGACGACTTGACGTTTTGACGACTTGACGTTTTGACGACTTGACGCCTTGACGTCTTGACGACTTGACGTCTTGACGCCTTGACGACTTGACGAATTGACGACTTGACGACTTGATGTATTGACGACTTGACGACTTGACGACTTGACGGCTTGACGACTTGACGACTTGACGACTTGACGACTTGACGACTTGACGACTTGACGACTTGACGACTTGACGAATTGACTACTTGACGACTTGACGAATTGACGACTTGAAGAATTAACGACCTGACGACTTGACGACTTGACGACTTGACGACTTGACGACTTGACGGCTTGACGACTTGACGGCTTGACGACTTGACGTCTTGACGACTTGACGACTTGACGCCTTGGCGTCTTGACGATTTGACGACTTGACAGCTTGACGCCTTGACGTCTTGACGACTTGACAACTTGGCGACTTGACGACTTGACGACTTGATGACTTGACGACTTGACGACTTGCCGACTTGACGTCTTGACGACCGGACGACTTGGCGACTTGACGACTTGACGACTTGACGACTTGACGACTTGACGAATTGACGACTTGACGACTTGACGAATTGACGAATTGACGACTTGAAGAATTAACGACCGAACGACTTGACGAATTGACGTCTTGACGTCTTGACGACTTGACGACTTGACGACTTGACGACTTAACGACTTGACGACTTGACGACTTGACGACTTGACGACTTGACGACTTGACGACTTGACGACTTGACGACTTGACGACTTGATGACTTGACGACTTGACGACTTGACGTCTTGACGACTTGACGACTTGACGACTTGACGACTTGACGTCTTGACGACTTGACGACTTGACGACTTGACGACTTGACGACTTGACGACTTGACGACTTGACGACTTGACGACTTGACGTCTTGACGACTTGACGACTTGACGACTTGACGACTTGACGACTTGACGACTTGACGACTTGACGACTTGACGTCTTGATGTCTTGACGCCTTGACGACTTGACGACTTGACGACTTGACGTCTTGACGACTTGACGACTTGACGACTTGACGACTTGACGACTTGACGACTTGACGACTTGACGGCTTGACGACTTGACGTCATGACGCCTTGACGACTTGACGACTTGACGACTTGACGACTTGACGACTTGACGTCTTGACGGCTTGACGAATTGACGACTTGACGCCTTGACGACTTGACGGCTTGACGACTTGACGAATTGACTACTTGACGACTTGACGAATTGACGAATTGACGACTTGAAGAATTAACGACCTGACGAATTGACGACTTGACGACTTGACGACTTGACGACTTGACGACTTGACGACTTGACGACTTGACGACTTGACTTCTTGACGACTTGACGGCTTGACGACTTGACGACTTGACGACTTGACGACTTGACGACTTGACGACTTGACGACTTGCACTCGACGACTTTACGTCTTGACGTCTTGACGACTTGACGACTTGACGGCTTGACGACTTGACGACTTGACGACTTGACGACTTGACGACTTGCACTCGACGACTTTACGTCTTGACGTCTTGACGACTTGACGACTTGACGGCTTGACGACTTGACGACTTGACGTCTTGACGCCTTGACGACTTGACGACTTGACGACTTGACGAATTGACGACTTGACGTCTTGACGGCTTGACGAATTGACGACTTGACGACTTGACGACTTGACGTTTTGACGACTTGACGTTTTGACGACTTGACGACTTGACGTCTTGACGACTTGACGTCTTGACGCCTTGACGACTTGACGCCTTGACGACTTGACGACTTGACGACTTGACGACTTGACGACTTGATGTATTGACGACTTGACGACTTGACGACTTGACGGCTTGACGACTTGACGACTTGACGACTTGCACTCGACGACTTTACGTCTTGACGACTTGACGACTTGACGGCTTGACGACTTGACGACTTGACGTCTTGACGCCTTGACGACTTGACGACTTGACGTCTTGACGCCTTGACGACTTGACGACTTGACGACTTGACGAATTGACGACTTGACGTCTTGACGGCTTGACGAATTGACGACTTGACGACTTGACGACTTGACGTTTTGACGACTTGACGTTTTGACGACTTGACGACTTGACGTCTTGACGACTTGACGTCTTGACGCCTTGACGACTTGACGACTTGACGACTTGATGTATTGACGACTTGACGACTTGACGACTTGACGGCTTGACGACTTGACGACTTGACGACTTGACGACTTGACGACTTGACGACTTGCACTCGACGACTTTACGTCTTGACGTCTTAACGACTTGACGACTTGACGACTTGACGGCTTGACGACTTGACGACTTGACGTCTTGACGCCTTGACGACTTGACGACTTGACGACTTGACGAATTGACGACTTGACGTCTTGACGGCTTGACGAATTGACGACTTGACGACTTGACGACTTGACGACTTGACGACTTGACGACTTGACGACTTGACGACTTGACGTCTTGACGACTTGACGACTTGACGACTTGACGACTTGACGTTTTGACGACTTGACGTTTTGACGACTTGACGACTTGACGTCTTGACGACTTGACGTCTTGACGCCTTGACGACTTGACGACTTGACGACTTGACGACTTGATGTATTGACGACTTGACGACTTGACGACTTGACGACTTGACGACTTGACGACTTGACGACTTGACGACTTGACGAATTGACTACTTGACGACTTGACGAATTGACGAATTGACGACTTGAAGAATTAACGACCTGACGACTTGACGACTTGACGCCTTGACGACTTGACGACTTGACGACTTGACGGCTTGACGACTTGACGGCTTGACGACTTGACGTCTTGACGACTTGACGACTTGACGACTTGGCGTCTTGACGATTTGACGACTTGACAGCTTGACGCCTTGTCGTCTTGACGACTTGACAACTTGGCGACTTGACGACTTGACGACTTGATGACTTGACGACTTGACGACTTGCCGACTTGACGTCTTGACGACCGGACGACTTGGCGACTTGACGACTTGACGACTTGACGACTTGACGACTTGACGAATTGACGACTTGACGACTTGACAAATTGACGAATTGACGACTTGAAGAATTAACGACCGGACGACTTGACGAATTGACGTCTTGACGTCTTGACGACTTGACGACTTGACGACTTGACGACTTGACGACTTGACGACTTGACGACTTGACGACTTGACGACTTGACGACTTGACGACTTGACGACTTGACGACTTGACGACTTGACGACTTGACGACTTGACGACTTGACGACTTGACGACTTGACGACTTGACGACTTGACGTCTTGACGACTTGAAGACTTGACGACTTGACGACTTGACGACTTGACGACTTGACGACTTGACGACTTGACGACTTGACGACTTGACGACTTGACGACTTGACAACTTGACGACTTGACGACTTGACGACTTGACGACTTGACGTCTTGACGACTTGACGACTTGACGACTTGACGACTTGACGACTTGACGTCTTGATGTCTTGACGCCTTGACGTCTTGACGACTTGACGACTTGACGACTTGACGACTTGACGACTTGACGACTTGACTTGACGATTTAACGGCTTGACGTTTTGACGTCTTGACGACTTGACGGCTTGACGTCTTGACGACTTGACGACTTGGCGCCTTAACGACCTGACGATTTGACGAATTGACGACTCGACGAATTGACGTCTTGACGACTTGACGACTTGACGACTTGACGACTTGACGACTTGACTACTTGACGACTTGACGACTTGACGACTTGACGACTTGACGACTTGACGCCTTGACGACTTGACGACTTGACGACTTGACGACTTGACGACTTGACGACTTGACGACTTGACGACTTGACGTCTTGACGACTTGACGACTTGACGACTTGACGACTTGACGTCTTGACGACTTGACGACTTGACGACTTGACTTGACCACTTGACGACTTGATGTATTGACGACTTGACGTTTTGACGACTTGACGTTTTGACGACTTGACGACTTGACGTCTTGACGACTTGACGTCTTGACGCCTTGACGACTTGACGACTTGACGACTTGACGACTTGACGACTTGACGAATTGACGACTTGACGACTTGACGACTTGACGACTTGACGACTTGCACTCGACGACTTTACGTCTTGACGTCTTGACGACTTGACGACTTGACGACTTGACGGCTTGACGACTTGACGACTTGACGTCTTGACGCCTTGACGACTTGACGACTTGACGTCTTGACGCCTTGACGACTTGACGACTTGACGACTTGACGAATTGACGACTTGACGTCTTGACGGCTTGACGAATTGACGACTTGACGACTTGACGACTTGACGTTTTGACGACTTGACGTTTTGACGACTTGACGACTTGACGTCTTGACGACTTGACGTCTTGACGCCTTGACGACTTGACGACTTGATGTATTGACGACTTGACGACTTGACGACTTGACGGCTTGACGACTTGACGACTTGACGACTTGACGACTTGACGACTTGACGACTTGCACTCGACGACTTTACGTCTTGACGTCTTGACGACTTGACGACTTGACGACTTGACGGCTTGACGACTTGACGACTTGACGTCTTGACGCCTTGACGACTTGACGACTTGACGACTTGACGAATTGACGACTTGACGTCTTGACGGCTTGACGAATTGACGACTTGACGACTTGACGACTTGACGACTTGACGACTTGACGACTTGACGACTTGACGACTTGACGACTTGACGTCTTGACGACTTGACGACTTGACGACTTGACGACTTGACGTTTTGACGACTTGACGTTTTGACGACTTGACGACTTGACGTCTTGACGACTTGACGTCTTGACGCCTTGACGACTTGACGACTTGACGACTTGACGACTTGATGTATTGACGACTTGACGACTTGACGACTTGACGACTTGACGTTTTGACGACTTGACGACTTGACGACTTGACGACTTGACGACTTGACGACTTGACGAATTGACGAATTGACTACTTGACGACTTGACGACTTGACGTTTTGACGACTTGACGACTTGACGACTTGACGACTTGACGAATTGACGAATTGACGACTTGAAGAATTAACGACCTGACGACTTGACGACTTGACGACTTGACGACTTGACGACTTGACGACTTGACGGCTTGACGACTTGACGGCTTGACGACTTGACGACTTGACGACTTGACGACTTGACGACTTGGCGTCTTGACGATTTGACGACTTGACAGCTTGACGCCTTGTCGTCTTGACGACTTCACAACTTGGCGACTTGACGACTTGACGACTTGATGACTTGACGACTTGACGACTTGCCGACTTGACGTCTTGACGACCGGACGACTTGGCGACTTGACGACTTGACGACTTGACGACTTGACGACTTGACGAATTGACGACTTGACGACTTGACAAATTGACGAATTGACGACTTGAAGAATTAACGACCGGACGACTTGACGAATTGACGTCTTGACGTCTTGACGACTTGACGACTTGACGACTTGACGACTTGACGACTTGACGACTTGACGACTTGACGACTTGACGACTTGACGACTTGACGACTTGACGACTTGACGACTTGACGACTTGACGACTTGACGTCTTGACGACTTGACGACTTGACGACTTGACGACTTGACGTCTTGACGTCTTGACGACTTGACGACTTGACGACTTGACGACTTGACGACTTGACGACTTGACGTCTTGACGACTTGACGACTTGACGACTTGACGACTTGACGACTTGACGACTTGACGACTTGACAACTTGACGACTTGACGACTTGACGACTTGACGACTTGACGTCTTGACGACTTGACGACTTGACGACTTGACGACTTGACGACTTGACGACTTGACGTCTTGATGTCTTGACGCCTTGACGTCTTGACGACTTGACGACTTGACGACTTGACGACTTGACGACTTGACGACTTGACTTGACGATTTAACGGCTTGACGTTTTGACGTCTTGACGACTTGACGGCTTGACGTCTTGACGACTTGACGACTTGACGACTTGGCGCCTTAACGACCTGACGATTTGACGAATTGACGACTCGACGAATTGACGTCTTGACGACTTGACGACTTGACGACTTGACGACTTGACGACTTGACTACTTGACGACTTGACGACTTGACGACTTGACGACTTGACGACTTGACGCCTTGACGACTTGACGACTTGACGACTTGACGACTTGACGACTTGACGACTTGACGACTTGACGACTTGACGACTTGACGTCTTGACGACTTGACGACTTGACGACTTGACGACTTGACGTCTTGACGACTTGACGATTTGACGACTTGACGACTTGACGACTTGACGACTTGACGACTTGACGTCTTGACGACTTGACGACTTGACGACTTGACGACTTGACGACTTGACGACTTGACGACTTGACGACTTGACGACTTGACGACTTGACGACTTGACGACTTGACGACTTGACGACTTGACGACTTGACGTCTTGACGACTTGACGACTTGACGACTTGACGACTTGACGACTTGACGACTTGACGACTTGACGTCTTGATGTCTTGACGCCTTGACGACTTGACGACTTGACGACTTGACGACTTGACGACTTGACGATTTGACGACTTGACGCCTTGACGATTTGACGACTTGACGACTTGACGACTTGACGACTTGACGACTTGACGACTTGACGCCTTGACGACTTGACGACTTGACGACTTGACGACTTGACGACTTGACGACTTGACGACTTTACGACTTGACGACTTGACGACTTGACGACTTGACGGCTTGACGACTTGACGGCTTGACGACTTGACGAATTGGCGTCTTGACGATTTGACGACTTGACGTCTTGACGACTTGACGCCTTGGCGAATTGACGACCGGACGTCTTGACAACTTGACGACTTGACGACTTGACGACTTGACGACTTGACGAATTGACGACTTGACGACTTGACGAATTGACGAATTGACGACTTGAAGAATTAACGACCGGACGCCTTGACGAATTGACGTCTTGACGTCTTGACGACTTGACGACTTGACGACTTGCCGACTTGACGTCTTGACGACCGGACGACTTGGCGACTTGACGACTTGACGACTTGACGACTTGACGACTTGACGACTTGACGACTTGACGAATTGACGACTTGACGACTTGACGAATTGACGAATTGACGACTTGAAGAATTAACGACCGGACGACTTGACGAATTGACGTCTTGACGTCTTGACGACTTGACGACTTGACGACTTGACGACTTGACGACTTGACGACTTGACGACTTGACGTCTTGACGACTTGACGACTTGACGACTTGACGACTTGACGACTTGACGACTTGACGACTTGACGACTTGACGACTTGACGTCTTGACGACTTGACGACTTGACGACTTGACGACTTGACGACTTGACGTCTTGACGACTTGACGACTTGACGACTTGACGATTTGACGACTTGACGACTTGACGACTTGACGACTTGACGACTTGACGAATTGACGAATTGACTACTTGACGACTTGACGAATTGACGACTTGACGTTTTGACGACTTGACGACTTGACGACTTGACGACTTGACGACTTGACGACTTGACGACTTGACGACTTGACGACTTGACGTCTTGACGACTTGACGACTTGACGACTTGACGACTTGACGACTTGCACTCGACGACTTTACGTCTTGACGTCTTGACGACTTGACGACTTGACGACTTGACGGCTTGACGACTTGACGACTTGACGTCTTGACGCCTTGACGACTTGACGACTTGACGACTTGACGAATTGACGACTTGACGTCTTGACGGCTTGACGAATTGACGACTTGACGACTTGACGACTTGACGACTTGACGACTTGACGACTTGACGACTTGACGACTTGACGTCTTGACGACTTGACGACTTGACGACTTGACGACTTGACGTTTTGACGACTTGACGTTTTGACGACTTGACGACTTGACGTCTTGACGACTTGACGTCTTGACGACTTGACGTCTTGACGCCTTGACGACTTGACGACTTGACGACTTGACGACTTGATGTATTGACGACTTGACGACTTGACGACTTGACGACTTGACGACTTGACGTTTTGACGACTTGACGACTTGACGACTTGACGACTTGACGACTTGACGACTTGACGACTTGACGACTTGACGAATTGACTACTTGACGACTTGACGAATTGACGACTTGACGTTTTGACGACTTGACGACTTGACGACTTGACGACTTGACGACTTGACGACTTGACGACTTGACGACTTGACGACTTGACGACTTGACGACTTGACGAATTGACTACTTGACGACTTGACGAATTGACGAATTGACGACTTGAAGAATTAACGACCTGACGACTTGACGACTTGACGACTTGACGACTTGACGACTTGACGACTTGACGGCTTGACGACTTGACGGCTTGACGACTTGACGTCTTGACGACTTGACGACTTGACGACTTGGCGTCTTGACGATTTGACGACTTGACAGCTTGACGCCTTGTCGTCTTGACGACTTGACAACTTGGCGACTTGACGACTTGACGACTTGATGACTTGACGACTTGACGACTTGCCGACTTGACGTCTTGACGACCGGACGACTTGGCGACTTGACGACTTGACGACTTGACGACTTGACGACTTGACGAATTGACGACTTGACGACTTGACAAATTGACGAATTGACGACTTGAAGAATTAACGACCGGACGACTTGACGAATTGACGTCTTGACGTCTTGACGACTTGACGACTTGACGACTTGACGACTTGACGACTTGACGACTTGACGACTTGACGACTTGACGACTTGACGACTTGACGACTTGACGACTTGACGACTTGACGACTTGACGTCTTGACGACTTGACGACTTGACGACTTGACGACTTGACGTCTTGACGACTTGACGACTTGACGACTTGACGACTTGACGACTTGACGACTTGACGACTTGACGTCTTGACGACTTGACGACTTGACGACTTGACGACTTGACGACTTGACGACTTGACGACTTGACAACTTGACGACTTGACGACTTGACGACTTGACGACTTGACGTCTTGACGACTTGACGACTTGACGACTTGACGACTTGACGACTTGACGACTTGACGACTTGACGTCTTGATGTCTTGACGCCTTGACGTCTTGACGACTTGACGACTTGACGACTTGACGACTTGACGACTTGACGACTTGACTTGACGATTTAACGGCTTGACGTTTTGACGTCTTGACGACTTGACGGCTTGACGTCTTGACGACTTGACGACTTGACGACTTGGCGCCTTAACGACCTGACGATTTGACGAATTGACGACTCGACGAATTGACGTCTTGACGACTTGACGACTTGACGACTTGACGACTTGACGACTTGACTACTTGACGACTTGACGACTTGACGACTTGACGACTTGACGACTTGACGCCTTGACGACTTGACGACTTGACGACTTGACGACTTGACGACTTGACGACTTGACGACTTGACGACTTGACGTCTTGACGACTTGACGATTTGACGACTTGACGACTTGACGACTTGACGACTTGACGACTTGACGTCTTGACGACTTGACGACTTGATGTCTTGACGCCTTGACGACTTGACGACTTGACGACTTGACGACTTGACGACTTGATGTCTTGACGCCTTGACGACTTGACGACTTGACGACTTGACGACTTGACGACTTGACGACTTGACGACTTGACGACTTGACGACTTGACGACTTGACGACTTGACGACTTGACGTCTTGACGACTTGACGACTTGATGTCTTGACGCCTTGACGACTTGACGACTTGACGACTTGACGACTTGACGACTTGACGATTTGACGACTTGACGCCTTGACGATTTGACGACTTGACGACTTGACGACTTGACGACTTGACGACTTGACGACTTGACGCCTTGACGACTTGACGACTTGACGACTTGACGACTTGACGACTTGACGACTTTACGACTTGACGACTTGACGACTTGACGACTTGACGGCTTGACGACTTGACGGCTTGACGACTTGACGGCTTGACGACTTGACGAATTGGCGTCTTGACGATTTGACGACTTGACGTCTTGACGACTTGACGCCTTGGCGAATTGACGACCGGACGTCTTGACAACTTGACGACTTGACGACTTGACGACTTGACGACTTGACGAATTGACGACTTGACGACTTGACGAATTGACGAATTGACGACTTGACGCCTTGACGACTTGACGACTTGACGACTTGACGACTTGACGACTTGACGACTTTACGACTTGACGACTTGACGACTTGACGACTTGACGGCTTGACGACTTGACGGCTTGACGACTTGACGAATTGGCGTCTTGACGATTTGACGACTTGACGTCTTGACGACTTGACGCCTTGGCGAATTGACGACCGGACGTCTTGACAACTTGACGACTTGACGACTTGACGACTTGACGACTTGACGAATTGACGACTTGACGACTTGACGAATTGACGAATTGACGACTTGAAGAATTAACGACCGGACGCCTTGACGAATTGACGTCTTGACGTCTTGACGACTTGACGACTTGACGACTTGCCGACTTGACGTCTTGACGACCGGACGACTTGGCGACTTGACGACTTGACGACTTGACGACTTGACGACTTGACGACTTGACGACTTGACGACTTGACGACTTGACGAATTGACGACTTGACGACTTGACGAATTGACGAATTGACGACTTGAAGAATTAACGACCGGACGACTTGACGAATTGACGTCTTGACGTCTTGACGACTTGACGACTTGACGACTTGACGACTTGACGACTTGACGACTTGACGACTTGACGACTTGACGACTTGACGACTTGACGACTTGACGACTTGACGACTTGACGACTTGACGACTTGACGACTTGACGACTTGACGTCTTGACGACTTGACGACTTGACGACTTGACGACTTGACGTCTTGACGACTTGACGACTTGACGACTTGACGACTTGACGACTTGACGACTTGACGACTTGACGTCTTGACGACTTGACGACTTGACGACTTGACGACTTGACGACTTGACGACTTGACGACTTGACGACTTGACGACTTGACGACTTGACGACTTGACGACTTGACGACTTGACGACTTGACGACTTGACGTCTTGACGACTTGACGACTTGACGACTTGACGACTTGACGTCTTGACGTCTTGACGACTTGACGTCTTGACGCCTTGACGACTTGACGACTTGACGACTTGACGACTTGATGTATTGACGACTTGACGACTTGACGACTTGACGACTTGACGTTTTGACGACTTGACGACTTGACGACTTGACGACTTGACGACTTGACGACTTGACGACTTGACGACTTGACGAATTGACTACTTGACGACTTGACGAATTGACGACTTGACGTTTTGACGACTTGACGACTTGACGACTTGACGACTTGACGACTTGACGACTTGACGACTTGACGACTTGACGACTTGACGACTTGACGACTTGACGAATTGACTACTTGACGACTTGACGAATTGACGAATTGACGACTTGAAGAATTAACGACCTGACGACTTGACGACTTGACGACTTGACGACTTGACGACTTGACGACTTGACGGCTTGACGACTTGACGGCTTGACGACTTGACGTCTTGACGACTTGACGACTTGACGACTTGGCGTCTTGACGATTTGACGACTTGACAGCTTGACGCCTTGTCGTCTTGACGACTTGACAACTTGGCGACTTGACGACTTGACGACTTGATGACTTGACGACTTGACGACTTGCCGACTTGACGTCTTGACGACCGGACGACTTGGCGACTTGACGACTTGACGACTTGACGACTTGACGACTTGACGAATTGACGACTTGACGACTTGACAAATTGACGAATTGACGACTTGAAGAATTAACGACCGGACGACTTGACGAATTGACGTCTTGACGTCTTGACGACTTGACGACTTGACGACTTGACGACTTGACGACTTGACGACTTGACGACTTGACGACTTGACGACTTGACGACTTGACGACTTGACGACTTGACGACTTGACGACTTGACGTCTTGACGACTTGACGACTTGACGACTTGACGACTTGACGTCTTGACGACTTGACGACTTGACGACTTGACGACTTGACGACTTGACGACTTGACGACTTGACGTCTTGACGACTTGACGACTTGACGACTTGACGACTTGACGACTTGACGACTTGACGACTTGACAACTTGACGACTTGACGACTTGACGACTTGACGACTTGACGTCTTGACGACTTGACGACTTGACGACTTGACGACTTGACGACTTGACGACTTGACGACTTGACGTCTTGATGTCTTGACGCCTTGACGTCTTGACGACTTGACGACTTGACGACTTGACGACTTGACGACTTGACGACTTGACTTGACGATTTAACGGCTTGACGTTTTGACGTCTTGACGACTTGACGGCTTGACGTCTTGACGACTTGACGACTTGACGACTTGGCGCCTTAACGACCTGACGATTTGACGAATTGACGACTCGACGAATTGACGTCTTGACGACTTGACGACTTGACGACTTGACGACTTGACGACTTGACTACTTGACGACTTGACGACTTGACGACTTGACGACTTGACGACTTGACGCCTTGACGACTTGACGACTTGACGACTTGACGACTTGACGACTTGACGACTTGACGACTTGACGACTTGACGTCTTGACGACTTGACGACTTGACGACTTGACGACTTGACGTCTTGACGACTTGACGATTTGACGACTTGACGACTTGACGACTTGACGACTTGACGACTTGACGTCTTGACGACTTGACGACTTGACGACTTGACGACTTGACGACTTGACGACTTGACGACTTGACGACTTGACGACTTGACGACTTGACGACTTGACGACTTGACGACTTGACGTCTTGACGACTTGACGACTTGATGTCTTGACGCCTTGACGACTTGACGACTTGACGACTTGACGACTTGACGATTTGACGACTTGACGCCTTGACGATTTGACGACTTGACGACTTGACGACTTGACGACTTGACGACTTGACGACTTGACGCCTTGACGACTTGACGACTTGACGACTTGACGACTTGACGACTTGACGACTTTACGACTTGACGACTTGACGACTTGACGACTTGACGACTTGACGACTTGACGACTTGAACTCGACGACTTGACGTCTTGACGGCTTGACGACTTGACGACTTGACGACTTGACGACTTGACGACTTGACGACTTGACGACTTGACGACTTGACGACTTGACGACTTGACGTCTTGACGACTTGACGACCTGACGACTTGACGACTTGACGACTTGACGACTTGACGACTTTACGACTTGACGACTTGACGACTTGACGACTTGACGACCTGACGACTTGACGACCTGACGTCTTGACTACTTGAGGACTTGACGCCTTGACGACTTGACTGCTTGATTACTTGACCTCGAGGACTTGACGCCTTGACTACTTGACGACTTGAACTCGACGACTTGACGCCTTGACGCATTGAAGACCTGACGACTTGACGACTTGACGACTTGACGACTTGACGACTTGACGACTTGACGACTTGACGACTTGACGACTTGACGACTTGACGACTTGACGACTTGACGACTTGACGACTTGACGACTTGACGACTTGACGACTTGACGACCTGACGTGTTGAATACTTGAGGTCTTGACGCCTTGACGACTTGACTGCTTGAGGACTTGACCTCGAGGACTTGACGCCTTGACTACTTGACGACTTGAACTCGACGACTTGACGTCTTGACGGCTTGACGACTTGACGACTTGACGCCTTGACGACTTGACGACTTGACGACTTGACGACTTGACGACTTGACGACTTGACGACTTGACGACTTGACGTCTTGACGACTTGACGACTTGACGACTTGACGACTTGACGACTTGACGACTTGACCACTTGACGCCTTGACGACTTGACTGCTTGAGGACTTGACCTAGAGGACTTGACGCCTTGACTACTTGACGACTTGAACTCGACGACTTGACGTCTTGACGGCTTGACGACTTGACGACTTGACGCCTTGACGACTTGACGACTTGACGACTTGACGACTTGACGACTTGACGACTTGACGACTTGACGACTTGACGACTTGACTACTTGACCACTTGACGCCTTGACGTCTTGACTACTTGACGACTTGAACTCGACGAAATGACGCCTTGACGACCTGATGTCTTGACGACTTGACGATTTGACGACTTGACTTGACGACTTGACGACTTGACGACTTGCACTCGACGACTTTACGTCTTGACGTCTTGACGACTTGACGACTTGACGGCTTGACGACTTGACGACTTGACGACTTGACGTCTTGACGCCTTGACGACTTGACGACTTGACGACTTGACGAATTGACGACTTGACGTCTTGACGGCTTGACGAATTGACGACGTGACGACTTGACGACTTGACGACTTGACGACTTGACGACTTGACGACTTGACGACTTGACGACTTGACGACTTGACGACTTGACGACTTGACGACTTGACGTCTTGACGACTTGACGACTTGACGACTTGACGACTTGACGACTTGACGTCTTGACGACTTGACTTGACGACTTGACGTCTTGACGCCTTGACGACTTGGCGACTTGACGCCTTGACTACTTGACAACTTGACGACTTGAACTCGACGACTTGACGTTTTGACGGCTTGACGACTTGACGACTTGACGACTTGACGACGTGACGACTTGACGACTTGACGACTTGACGGCTTGACGACTTGACGACTTGACGTCTTGACGACTTGACTTGACGACTTGACGTCTTGACGCCTTGACGACTTGGCGACTTGACGCCTTGACTACTTGACAACTTGACGACTTGAACTCGACGACTTGACGTTTTGACGGCTTGACGACTTGACGACTTGACGACTTGACGACGTGACGACTTGACGACTTGACGACTTGACGGCTTGACGACTTGACGACTTGACGACTTGACGACTTGACGACTTGACGACTTGACGACTTGACGACTTGACGACTTGAACTCGACGACTTGACGTCTTGACGACTTGACGACTTGACGACTTGACGACTTGACGACTTGACGACTTGACGACTTGACGACTTGACGACTTGACGACTTGACGTCTTGACGACTTGACGACCTGACGACTTGACGACTTGACGACTTGACGACTTGACGACTTTACGACTTGACGACTTGACGACTTGACGACTTGACGACCTGACGACTTGACGACCTGACGTCTTGACTACTTGAGGACTTGACGCCTTGACGACTTGACTGCTTGATTACTTGACCTCGAGGACTTGACGCCTTGACTACTTGACGACTTGAACTCGACGACTTGACGCCTTGACGCATTGAAGACCTGACGACTTGACGACTTGACGACTTGACGACTTGACGACTTGACGACTTGACGACTTGACGACTTGACGACTTGACGACTTGACGACTTGACGACTTGACGACTTGACGACTTGACGACTTGACGACTTGACGACTTGACGACTTGACGACCTGACGTCTTGAATACTTGAGGTCTTGACGCCTTGACGACTTGACTGCTTGAGGACTTGACCTCGAGGACTTGACGCCTTGACTACTTGACGACTTGAACTCGACGACTTGACGTCTTGACGGCTTGACGACTTGACGACTTGACGCCTTGACGACTTGACGACTTGACGACTTGACGACTTGACGACTTGACGACTTGACGACTTGACGACTTGACGTCTTGACGACTTGACGACTTGACGACTTGACGACTTGACGACTTGACGACTTGACCACTTGACGCCTTGACGACTTGACTGCTTGAGGACTTGACCTAGAGGACTTGACGCCTTGACTACTTGACGACTTGAACTCGACGACTTGACGTCTTGACGGCTTGACGACTTGACGACTTGACGCCTTGACGACTTGACGACTTGACGACTTGACGACTTGACGACTTGACGACTTGACGACTTGACGACTTGACGACTTGACGACTTGACGACTTGACGACTTGACGACTTGACTACTTGACCACTTGACGCCTTGACGTCTTGACTACTTGACGACTTGAACTCGACGAAATGACGCCTTGACGACCTGATGTCTTGACGACTTGACGATTTGACGACTTGACTTGACGACTTGACGACTTGACGACTTGCACTCGACGACTTTACGTCTTGACGTCTTGACGACTTGACGACTTGACGGCTTGACGACTTGACGACTTGACGTCTTGACGCCTTGACGACTTGACGACTTGACGACTTGACGAATTGACGACTTGACGTCTTGACGGCTTGACGAATTGACGACGTGACGACTTGACGACTTGACGACTTGACGACTTGACGACTTGACGACTTGACGACTTGACGACTTGACGACTTGACGACTTGACGACTTGACGACTTGACGTCTTGACGACTTGACGACTTGACGACTTGACGACTTGACGACTTGACGTTTTGACGACTTGACGTTTTGACGACTTGACGACTTGACGTCTTGACGACTTGACGTCTTGACGCCTTGACGACTTGACGAATTGACGACTTGACGACTTGATGTATTGACGACTTGACGACTTGACGACTTGACGGCTTGACGACTTGACGACTTGACGACTTGACGACTTGACGACTTGACGACTTGACGACTTGACGACTTGACGAATTGACTACTTGACGACTTGACGAATTGACGACTTGAAGAATTAACGACCTGACGACTTGACGACTTGACGACTTGACGACTTGACGACTTGACGGCTTGACGACTTGACGGCTTGACGACTTGACGTCTTGACGACTTGACGACTTGACGCCTTGGCGTCTTGACGATTTGACGACTTGACAGCTTGACGCCTTGACGTCTTGACGACTTGACAACTTGGCGACTTGACGACTTGACGACTTGATGACTTGACGACTTGACGACTTGCCGACTTGACGTCTTGACGACCGGACGACTTGGCGACTTGACGACTTGACGACTTGACGACTTGACGACTTGACGAATTGACGACTTGACGACTTGACGAATTGACGAATTGACGACTTGAAGAATTAACGACCGAACGACTTGACGAATTGACGTCTTGACGTCTTGACGACTTGACGACTTGACGACTTGACGACTTAACGACTTGACGACTTGACGACTTGACGACTTGACGACTTGACGACTTGACGACTTGACGACTTGACGACTTGACGACTTGATGACTTGACGACTTGACGACTTGACGTCTTGACGACTTGACGACTTGACGACTTGACGACTTGACGTCTTGACGACTTGACGACTTGACGACTTGACGACTTGACGACTTGACGACTTGACGACTTGACGACTTGACGACTTGACGTCTTGACGACTTGACGACTTGACGACTTGACGACTTGACGACTTGACGACTTGACGACTTGACGACTTGACGTCTTGATGTCTTGACGCCTTGACGACTTGACGACTTGACGACTTGACGTCTTGACGACTTGACGACTTGACGACTTGACGACTTGACGACTTGACGACTTGACGACTTGACGACTTGACGGCTTGACGACTTGACGTCATGACGCCTTGACGACTTGACGACTTGACGACTTGACGACTTGACGACTTGACGTCTTGACGGCTTGACGAATTGACGACTTGACGCCTTGACGACTTGACGGCTTGACGACTTGACGAATTGACTACTTGACGACTTGACGAATTGACGAATTGACGACTTGAAGAATTAACGACCTGACGAATTGACGACTTGACGACTTGACGACTTGACGACTTGACGACTTGACGACTTGACGACTTGACGACTTGACGACTTGACTTCTTGACGACTTGACGGCTTGACGACTTGACGACTTGACGACTTGACGACTTGACGACTTGACGACTTGACGACTTGCACTCGACGACTTTACGTCTTGACGTCTTGACGACTTGACGACTTGACGGCTTGACGACTTGACGACTTGACGACTTGACGACTTGACGACTTGCACTCGACGACTTTACGTCTTGACGTCTTGACGACTTGACGACTTGACGGCTTGACGACTTGACGACTTGACGTCTTGACGCCTTGACGACTTGACGACTTGACGACTTGACGAATTGACGACTTGACGTCTTGACGGCTTGACGAATTGACGACTTGACGACTTGACGACTTGACGTTTTGACGACTTGACGTTTTGACGACTTGACGACTTGACGTCTTGACGACTTGACGTCTTGACGCCTTGACGACTTGACGCCTTGACGACTTGACGACTTGACGACTTGACGACTTGACGACTTGATGTATTGACGACTTGACGACTTGACGACTTGACGGCTTGACGACTTGACGACTTGACGACTTGCACTCGACGACTTTACGTCTTGACGACTTGACGACTTGACGGCTTGACGACTTGACGACTTGACGTCTTGACGCCTTGACGACTTGACGACTTGACGTCTTGACGCCTTGACGACTTGACGACTTGACGACTTGACGAATTGACGACTTGACGTCTTGACGGCTTGACGAATTGACGACTTGACGACTTGACGACTTGACGTTTTGACGACTTGACGTTTTGACGACTTGACGACTTGACGTCTTGACGACTTGACGTCTTGACGCCTTGACGACTTGACGACTTGACGACTTGATGTATTGACGACTTGACGACTTGACGACTTGACGGCTTGACGACTTGACGACTTGACGACTTGACGACTTGACGACTTGACGACTTGCACTCGACGACTTTACGTCTTGACGTCTTAACGACTTGACGACTTGACGACTTGACGGCTTGACGACTTGACGACTTGACGTCTTGACGCCTTGACGACTTGACGACTTGACGACTTGACGAATTGACGACTTGACGTCTTGACGGCTTGACGAATTGACGACTTGACGACTTGACGACTTGACGACTTGACGACTTGACGACTTGACGACTTGACGACTTGACGTCTTGACGACTTGACGACTTGACGACTTGACGACTTGACGTTTTGACGACTTGACGTTTTGACGACTTGACGACTTGACGTCTTGACGACTTGACGTCTTGACGCCTTGACGACTTGACGACTTGACGACTTGACGACTTGATGTATTGACGACTTGACGACTTGACGACTTGACGACTTGACGACTTGACGACTTGACGACTTGACGACTTGACGAATTGACTACTTGACGACTTGACGAATTGACGAATTGACGACTTGAAGAATTAACGACCTGACGACTTGACGACTTGACGCCTTGACGACTTGACGACTTGACGACTTGACGGCTTGACGACTTGACGGCTTGACGACTTGACGTCTTGACGACTTGACGACTTGACGACTTGGCGTCTTGACGATTTGACGACTTGACAGCTTGACGCCTTGTCGTCTTGACGACTTGACAACTTGGCGACTTGACGACTTGACGACTTGATGACTTGACGACTTGACGACTTGCCGACTTGACGTCTTGACGACCGGACGACTTGGCGACTTGACGACTTGACGACTTGACGACTTGACGACTTGACGAATTGACGACTTGACGACTTGACAAATTGACGAATTGACGACTTGAAGAATTAACGACCGGACGACTTGACGAATTGACGTCTTGACGTCTTGACGACTTGACGACTTGACGACTTGACGACTTGACGACTTGACGACTTGACGACTTGACGACTTGACGACTTGACGACTTGACGACTTGACGACTTGACGACTTGACGACTTGACGACTTGACGACTTGACGACTTGACGACTTGACGACTTGACGACTTGACGACTTGACGTCTTGACGACTTGAAGACTTGACGACTTGACGACTTGACGACTTGACGACTTGACGACTTGACGACTTGACGACTTGACGACTTGACGACTTGACGACTTGACAACTTGACGACTTGACGACTTGACGACTTGACGACTTGACGTCTTGACGACTTGACGACTTGACGACTTGACGACTTGACGACTTGACGTCTTGATGTCTTGACGCCTTGACGTCTTGACGACTTGACGACTTGACGACTTGACGACTTGACGACTTGACGACTTGACTTGACGATTTAACGGCTTGACGTTTTGACGTCTTGACGACTTGACGGCTTGACGTCTTGACGACTTGACGACTTGGCGCCTTAACGACCTGACGATTTGACGAATTGACGACTCGACGAATTGACGTCTTGACGACTTGACGACTTGACGACTTGACGACTTGACGACTTGACTACTTGACGACTTGACGACTTGACGACTTGACGACTTGACGACTTGACGCCTTGACGACTTGACGACTTGACGACTTGACGACTTGACGACTTGACGACTTGACGACTTGACGACTTGACGTCTTGACGACTTGACGACTTGACGACTTGACGACTTGACGTCTTGACGACTTGACGACTTGACGACTTGACTTGACCACTTGACGACTTGATGTATTGACGACTTGACGTTTTGACGACTTGACGTTTTGACGACTTGACGACTTGACGTCTTGACGACTTGACGTCTTGACGCCTTGACGACTTGACGACTTGACGACTTGACGACTTGACGACTTGACGAATTGACGACTTGACGACTTGACGACTTGACGACTTGACGACTTGCACTCGACGACTTTACGTCTTGACGTCTTGACGACTTGACGACTTGACGACTTGACGGCTTGACGACTTGACGACTTGACGTCTTGACGCCTTGACGACTTGACGACTTGACGTCTTGACGCCTTGACGACTTGACGACTTGACGACTTGACGAATTGACGACTTGACGTCTTGACGGCTTGACGAATTGACGACTTGACGACTTGACGACTTGACGTTTTGACGACTTGACGTTTTGACGACTTGACGACTTGACGTCTTGACGACTTGACGTCTTGACGCCTTGACGACTTGACGACTTGATGTATTGACGACTTGACGACTTGACGACTTGACGGCTTGACGACTTGACGACTTGACGACTTGACGACTTGACGACTTGACGACTTGCACTCGACGACTTTACGTCTTGACGTCTTGACGACTTGACGACTTGACGACTTGACGGCTTGACGACTTGACGACTTGACGTCTTGACGCCTTGACGACTTGACGACTTGACGACTTGACGAATTGACGACTTGACGTCTTGACGGCTTGACGAATTGACGACTTGACGACTTGACGACTTGACGACTTGACGACTTGACGACTTGACGACTTGACGACTTGACGACTTGACGTCTTGACGACTTGACGACTTGACGACTTGACGACTTGACGTTTTGACGACTTGACGTTTTGACGACTTGACGACTTGACGTCTTGACGACTTGACGTCTTGACGCCTTGACGACTTGACGACTTGACGACTTGACGACTTGATGTATTGACGACTTGACGACTTGACGACTTGACGACTTGACGTTTTGACGACTTGACGACTTGACGACTTGACGACTTGACGACTTGACGACTTGACGACTTGACGACTTGACGAATTGACGAATTGACTACTTGACGACTTGACGACTTGACGTTTTGACGACTTGACGACTTGACGACTTGACGACTTGACGAATTGACGAATTGACGACTTGAAGAATTAACGACCTGACGACTTGACGACTTGACGACTTGACGACTTGACGACTTGACGACTTGACGGCTTGACGACTTGACGGCTTGACGACTTGACGACTTGACGACTTGACGACTTGACGACTTGGCGTCTTGACGATTTGACGACTTGACAGCTTGACGCCTTGTCGTCTTGACGACTTCACAACTTGGCGACTTGACGACTTGACGACTTGATGACTTGACGACTTGACGACTTGCCGACTTGACGTCTTGACGACCGGACGACTTGGCGACTTGACGACTTGACGACTTGACGACTTGACGACTTGACGAATTGACGACTTGACGACTTGACAAATTGACGAATTGACGACTTGAAGAATTAACGACCGGACGACTTGACGAATTGACGTCTTGACGTCTTGACGACTTGACGACTTGACGACTTGACGACTTGACGACTTGACGACTTGACGACTTGACGACTTGACGACTTGACGACTTGACGACTTGACGACTTGACGACTTGACGACTTGACGACTTGACGTTTTG
>CAUJBT010000191.1:0-39696 GCA_963082735.1 Pocota personata
GCTCCATGTCTAGCAGCAGCCCACAAGGAAAATGGAGTGGAATTCGCTCGTAACAGCTTGGATCGTAATTGGAAAACCGTAAGTTACATTGCTTTCATTTCCTCTTTTTTTCAGTTTAAAATGTCTTAATTTAATACAATATTTTTTTTTTAAATATTATTTTTAGTCATGAAAAGAAGTTAAATCTTGATGGGCCAGACGGCTTTAATGGTTATTGGCACGATTTACGGAAGGAACCAAGGTTTTTTTTTGAAGAGGAACTTCGGCGGTGGAAGTTGTATGGTATGGGGGACTTTCTGCGCTCGCGGTAAGGCTTCACTTGACTTTACTTCCACAAAAATGGATAGTGTAGCCTACACCCAGCTACTCGTAGAGAACATGGTACCATACTTAAAGCGATATCGGCGATTTCCTCAAGTTTTTCAACAAGATAATGCAGCGATGCACGTCAGTCATCGAAATTTGGATTGGTTTCAAGCCCAAAACATCAGACTGATGAAGTGGCCGGCACGTTCTCCGGATAATAATCCGATAGAAAATCTTTGGGGAATAATTACACGCCGAGTTCAATAGAATTTTTAGTATCATTGAAAAAAGGGGTAGTAAAATCCCATACTAATATCTGTAAAAACAGTTAGCCAAAATAAAAAAAAATTGAGAAAAATGTAATGCGGTTGTACTTTTGCAAGCTAGACGAAACAGATTTTTATTTTTTTATTTTTTTTTGTTTTTTGTTCTAAATACTTGTTAATTGATGCCATAAAATAAAAAAATAATCAAGGTAATATAACCGTTTAGAGTTTCCTGGAAAATGCTTTTTACAGGATGCGGTTATACTTTTGCAAAGCACTGTATAACCACGGTAGGCATGCCTGCCGTAAAAGGCGACTAAAATGCCAATCTGCCGCCTTTCTTCAGATAACTGTAATACAAGTTATGCAATGAACAAAACTAACGATATTGATACCCCGGTATTGAACCACCCTCGCAAGAGGCATGCTCTACGGATTCTGGGGAGAGCTATTTATTGCGTTAACATTTAATTTACCCATTTAGGAAAAGTGCAAGGCTACAAAGATCTCCGCCTCAAAAGACTTCTCCTAAAGCGTAAAATAAGAGTTTCGCGAACCCGGATGTGTTAATTCGGGGAACGCAAACCTCGAAACAGAGTACTCTGGAAAAAGAAAACACCGAGCTCTGAAAGAGGTTCGACGAAGTGGAGCTCTTGTGTCGGGAGCTCAAAAGCAAAGCTGAGAAACTTGAATCAGAGAATAAAGTATATTAGCTTCAAAACGAGTCTTCACAAACGCAGACGGTTATTCATAGTGAGCCTTCTCCGGGTAGTCATCACTACATTACGGACGAAGAAGAACTCACGCGCGAAACGGATTGGATACTTAAACGAAGACCATCTAAAAAACGTAAGGCCGGTTCATCGCCCGAGGTTGTCCCGGAACACGAACCTAACGCAAGGCGCACCGAAAAGCAGAAAAGCAAATTGAAAGCAACCGCGCCCCTCCTCCAATAAATATTACAGGTGTTGCAAACTATTTTTCTCTGCGAAAAATTTTAGAAACAACAATCGCTATTGAATTTAAAGTAACTTCTTTGCGAAATGATGCATGGAAAATCAAGGTTAATGACGCTGAAGGCTATCGGGCTGTATCTCAAAAGCTTAACAATGAAAAAATTCAATGGCATACTTATGAAGACAAGTCTGAGAGACCTTTGAGGGTCGTAGCTAGAGGACTTCATCCATCATGCGCTAAAGAAGACGTTATAGGTGATTTACGCGATAGAGGTTATAACATTGTTGACACTGTGAAACTCTTATAAAAAGAGAGAAAATGACCGAACGTGGAGAAGAAGCTATAGTGAAACGTAAACTTCCGCTTTTTGTGCTATCGTTCTATAAAACGGAAGGCCAGGAAAAAATATACAATATTCGTGCAATCATGAGTATGGTCGTTAAAATAGAGCCACTACGTGTCAACACGAAGGCAATCCCTTAATGCAAGCGCTGCCAGTAATCATACGCAGGCGTACTGTCGGAAAGAGCCGCGAAGCATTAAGTATGCTGGAAAACACTCTTTTGAAAATTGCAGTTTGAGCAAAAATTAAATAGCAACTTGCGGTAACTGCAAAGCAAGGCACCCAGCAAATTATCTCAGTTGCGAGGTCGCAAAGGAACTACAGATGCGATGGAGAATATCTACAACATCGACTGTGCGGGGAACGAAGTCGATCGGGATCCTAAGACGGTAGAGAGTGTTACTAAGTAGACTTAGCAGGCTCGTATGCCAGTTGACTCCTGAGCCGACTGAAAGGACGCTCGAATTAGCAGTGTAGATTCTTGAACCAGTCAATCAGCCCTCTAAGCCGATTAAACGTACTTCGAAGCCGTCCACTAAAAAAGACCATAACCATGACCATAACTAAAAAAGACCTAAAAGACCAGACTAAAAGACCAAAAAGTCCACTAAAGTAGATATAGACTCTTTGCTTAAAATTATGACCTGGAAAGCAAACGGACTCTTACAAAAATCTAACGCATTTGAAATTTTTCTAATGATAGCAAATATCGACATATGTTTGATCGCCGAAACCAAATAAAGATAAGAGGCTACGCTGGTTATCACGTCTATCATCCTTCTGATATAGCGCGGGGCAGTCCGTCCTTATTCATTAAAACTAACATCGAACACTGGAAGCACTTGAGTTGTGCGCGGTAAGAGTTAAAAATAAACACTTGAGCTACAATATAGCATCTGTTTACTGTTTACCGCCGCGATGCTCGCTCGAATAAGACGACTATGTTCGTGTCTTCAATAATTTTAAAGCGAAGAACACCTACTGGCGTTCAAGATGTACATCATCTAAAGGAAAAATTCTCTACGAAGTGGACCTATTGGCCAACTGACTCAGAAAAAATTCCCGTTCTTTTCGATTTTTTTATTTCAAAAGGCATTTACGAGAAGTTTATTACAGTCAATAAAAGTTTTGATCTCCTTTCTGACCACTCTCCGTTAATTTTACTTATTTATTACGAACTGGGAGGGCTTTAGAAATGATTGCGCCTTAAATGTATCACTTAAAACACCTTGTGAACTGGAGGACGAAGTTGATCGTTTCGTGGAAGCAATCCAAAGAGCGGCATGAAGAAACACTCCTTCTGGAAGCTATAAGATTAACCGCAACGAAAAGTATCCAAATGAAATCATTGAACTGGTGAGGGAGAAAAGGAAAGCACAAAAGAATGCAATCGCCTTAGAGATACTATTCGAGAATTTAAAAGCAATAAGATAGCGACCTACCTTGAAAATCTCTCCACTGGAAGAGAATCAAATTATTCACTTTGAAAAGCGCTAAAAGGCATCCGGAAACCTCGAATGCAAGCGCCACCAATTCGGAAAAAGGATAGAACTTGGGCCAAGAGCGACAAAGAAAAGGCAGAACTTTTTACTTTGCACTTAGAAGAAACGATTAAGCCCTTCGAATGGCCCTTTGATAACACCCGACTCCCCAATAACGACATCTGACAACTTTAAAGTAAAAAAGGTTGCATTAATTGAACTGAGGGAAGTGATTAAAAATCTAAAGACTAAAAAAGCACCGGGTTAAGGCTTGATAATGGTGCAGGTTGTCAAGGAATTACCGAATAAAGCTCTTATCAAACTGTTATATTTGATTAACGCTTCGTTCAGATTGCTCTATGTTCCGAGACAATGGAAAGTCGCATAGATTATAATAGTCCTGAAACCAGGCAAACCTCTGAATGAGAAGAAATCATATCGGCCTATTTCCCTATTGCCGATTATCTCTAAAATATTCGAAAAACTACTTTCTAAACTACTATAACCCGTAATCGACGAAAGACGTATGATTTCTGACCATCAGTTTATATTTAGAATCGAGCATTCTACAATCGACCAAGTCTACAAAATAACTGACGTGATTGAGAAAACTCTCGAAGAAAAAAAGATTTGTTGTGGTGTATTTCTTGACGTCTCACAAGCTTTTAATAAGGTTTGGCACGAAGGCTTGGAGTACAAATTGCAACTACTTCTGCCACGCTAACTCTTTCTAATCTTACGATCGTACCTCACCGAAAGACATTTTCATGTTAAGCACAAAAATGATTACTTTGACTTCAAGGAGATAGCGGCCGGAGTCCCACAAGGAAGTGTCCTTGGCCCGCTTCTATATGTACTCTACACACGTGATATTCCGCAGGAAAGAAACTGCGTCGTTGCAGACGATCGTTTGCGGGCTATACGGCGATATTGACAACGGGCGATACAATTGAAGCAGCAACTAAAAAGCTCCAACATGCTATTAATAAAGTCCACGCTTGGGCGAATTCTTGGTGTATTATGCTGAACGAAAGCAAATCTACTCACGTCAACTTTACATACAAAAAAGTGGACATATTACCCGTATATTTAAACTCGGCTCAAATACCGTACGCGAACGAAGCGAAATATCTGGGAGGTGAGGTGTGTAAGATCCGGTATCCTTGGGGATCCCAGTATCTTCGGTCTTAATCTTGCTGTTGCAGGGAAGTGGCAGAGGATGTGTTCTACATCTTCCTCCTCCTCCTCACAGTTGACACAGTTTGTTGTTTCAGCTAGTCCGAGTCTGAACGAGTATTTATTAAGATTGATGTGCCCTGTTAAAAGTCCCACCATCACTCTTCTGCTTGAGTTGAAAGCTCTTTTAGCTCTGTTGTTACTCGGTTCTGTTACCACTGATCTGGACACTTTACACGAGTCTAGATTCGTTCAGTAGTTATTGAACTCCTGTCTAATCTTCTCATTGATTATCGTTTTAACAGATGTCAGAGGGTTCTAGTCTTAACAGAATTCAGTTCTGTGTCCACTACACCTTCGTGCCCCGGTATTCATATAAGGCGGACTCTATTACGCCTGGCAAGTAGGTTCAATTTAATTTTGCACTCCTTTATTAGTCGTGATTTTGACACAGACTTTGTGATCGCGCTAAATGCAGCTTTACTGTCCGAGCAGATGTCTATTTGACCCTCTTCGCTGGTGTCTTCTACGAGTATTTCTTTTGCTTTCATAATTGCAAGGAACACGGTTACAAATGGTTCTAGGTGAATAGCTAGCTCAATCGGTGAGTTAGCACAGAAGATGCCAGCCCCTGATTCCCCTGATATTTTAGAGCCGTCTGTATATACCGATGACCCGTTGGAGTTTCTTATCGTCCTTCCGTTCGTCCAAGATTCTTTTGTGGGGAAAATTGTTTTGAAGCTGTTGGTGAACGTATATGATTTTTCAACAACAACATCACTAGGACAATCGATGAGTGGTGTCATTTCTCTTATCATTTTGGTTAAATTTCCGATGCCCCGTGTTAGCGCGTTCGTTAAAAAGTCTCGTGATTCTAAGCCTTGCGGCTGACAGACCAGCAATCTTCTTCGCTTCGAGGGGCAATGGTAGGATATTTAAAATCGCGTCTATGGCCGCTGTTGGTGTTGAGGATTGTGCTCCTGTAATGCCCAAGCAGGCCATACGCCCCTTTGTTAACAATTCACTTGCGTACTTTTTATTTGTCACTGGCCACCATACAACTACTCCGTAGTAGATGATTGGTTTTATTACGCATTCGTATATCCAGTGGACCTGTTTCGGTTTCAGGCCCCATGTGTTCCCGATGGCCCTCCCGCATATCCAACATGCCCTTTTAGCTTTGGTAACTCTTTTTCTTCCAGGTCAGTTTCCTGTCCAATATTATGCCCACGTACATAACGCTGTCACGGAGTTGCAGTGATGCTCCTCCAAGTTGTGGAATGTGAGAATGTCACTAATTTTGGTTTTCTTTGTGGAGAGAACCAGTTCCGTTTTATTTGAATTTATTCCTAGTCCGCTCTCCTCGGCCCATTTCATTCGTAGGGTGTTTTGCATAAGCTCTACTATGATATTCAGGTGCCTACCTCTTATCAAAACGGGAAGTGTGCACACATCAGCGTCTCCAAGGTATCGGCTGCGGTTGTCAGGTTGGTGCCCGCCTGTAGAAGCTGATAACTTAGGGGTTCCTTGGACAGGATCTTCTACAATGGCGCTGCTCCATTGTTGTCGCATACGTCGGTGCAGAATGTTTTCCATGATTCCCTTTTGGCAGCCCTGGTGAGCTTCTTGAAGCTTCTTTTACTTTCTTTATAAGATTCCCAGTCTGCTCCTTCGTTTGTTCTTAAAGCTTTCTTTAGGCCTCCTTGATTCGTGTTGGTCGCCGTTCCACCATTTTTGCTTACCGCTTCTAGGTACCGGTTTCAGAGGCCAGGCGGCCTCAAAGGATTCTATGATTCACTTTTGTACTTTAAGCATTTCTTTGTTTAATAAGTTTATATCAGTACAGCTATTAACCTGAGTTGGTGATAGCCTTGCCTGAAGATTTCTTGTAAAGATAGACCAATCTGTTTTCCTAGGGCTCCTAATCATTATTTTGAGTTTGGGATCAATTCCAAAGTCAAAACACAACCACCTGTGGTCCGAAAAGGAGATCTCACTACTGATCTTTCAGTTGGACACCAGATGTATACACCTAACATCACATGTGATTATATCTAACACCTACCTTCTATATTTATTTATTATAAACAACCTTCGTTTAAGGTAATTCAATATTCAATATTTAAAAAATCGGCCAAACATTCACCTCTTTTGTTAATGTGATGGGCGTTAGCGTCCATTCCGACTGTAAGACCCTTCTATATGAACCTGGTCCAGATGACACACTTCTTTAACTCATCGCTAGGTGGAGGTTGCGGGGAGTTATAGGGGAGATAGAAATGATTTGGTTGGTCTCACCATTTCTCACTCTACATTCGAGGCTCGTTGCTGTTAAATCGCCTGTACTGATTTGCGGGATAAAGAAGATATTAGTATTCTTTTGCGCCACAATACAGGTACTTCACTTTTTTGTCTCCGTTGTCTGCTATCACTTTCAGTTTGTTCCCCCAACCTGTTACTTTATTATTCGGACAATAGAGTTCCTGGATGAGGGCGATATCCGCCTTTCCTGCTGAGAGGTAGGCACAGAGGTTGGCAGTTGCCGCCCTACTGTGCTGAAGGTTTGCTTGGATTACCTTCATTTAACCTCTCATGGAATGAAGGGATCACGAAGCTAACGTGGTGAAAGCCGCAAAGCGCTTTACCCCCTTGTAGGACAAGTGACCCCAAGGATTCCTCGTCAATCCCTGCTACGATCAGTTGACCTTTGCCTGCCTGTTCCTTTGCGTGGTAGAATTTCCAATTCTCCATCTTAAGGTACTTATTCTGCAGCTTCATCAGCGCAAATAGCGTTGCAGGTTCCTCTACTACCCCTGGGTCCAAACGGACACCCTGGTTAGTCTGGGAATATTCTCCGCTGGTAGAACTTCTAGCTAGGTTCCTTTCCAACCATCAAGTCTGGCTGTTAGTTCCCGCAGCGACTCAGTCGAGGCATTATCCTGACAGTAGCGGTTAGCCTTGAAACCTGCAATCAGGAAATTCATGGAAGTCGTCGGTTTTACGCAGAGCGTTTGATCCAGAGCAGCGTTGAGGGCTTTCTGGAAACGTTCCTGTAATTCCTCCGGTATCTTCCCATCCTTATTGTTCCTATTGTAGAGCACCATTTCCAGTAGGTTGGCTGCTACATCCCTATAAGTCCTCGTATGACAGGACTTATTTGGTGCGGCTGCCTGCCCTCTTGAAGTTGACGGCCTATTCGTATTAGATTTCTGTTTAGAGGCAGTACTTCCCTCGCTCTTCCCTGGGTGAACGTTAGCCGGCCCTGGTGGGGCAGAGGTAAGCCTAGATTGTGGTCGTTGTTCTTCGACGACTCTACTTCTTTTATTTTGCCGTAGGTCTGCGTGAGGACGCATCCTGCTCTTGACATCAATGTTTGCCGAGGCAAACATTGTTCCAACCGCGGCTCCCTGCGCGTTGAAGTAAGATAGCTTGGGTTTGAAGCAGGATTCCTTTGCTTCGCTATCTCCAGTCTCTTTGTTTCTTTAACTCTTTTCCTTTGCTGGGCTCCGGAGTTTTTCCTTCTTCAGGTCACTGGCTAGTCCTCTTTTCGAGAGGCCGGTGTTATAGTTTCAGCTCGTTCAGTTACATCTGCTGCAGTGAAGAGGTGCTGTAACCCAAAGCTATCTGGTTTGAGAGTTAGAGCCACTGGCGACTTATCCTCTTTGGGGCCAAGCCCTCGCCGACAGCCGTGGCCTCTGCCGACTTTTGGATGTATATCCCCATCCGTGCTTCTTCTTTTTTCTTTTGTACTCTCCATTGTTGTTTTTTGTGATTTTGCTACTTCACTGTAGGTTCTTTTTGTTTACCTTTTGGTTTCTGGACCTCTACTTCAACCTTCAGTGGATCTATTCCAGGTATAGATCAAGAATATCACCAGCCCCTACTCAGCCCCCCCACAACGATAAGGTAGGAAATCGACGGAGGGGAAGCGTCGGCTTAGTTCTAGTATTAATCTTGGAGAGAAGTGGTTTTAGTGAGTAAGAATCTCACACTACCATATGAGTACTACTTCGCAAGTTCGACGAAAGAAAACACGAATCTCTTCAGAGACTTAAAAGAATTTATTAAATTATTATTATTATATACATACTCTTCGGAGTGACTATTTGAACTTGACTTCCTTAACAACAAAAATATTCTATTTCGAACCCATTCACAACAGAGAATTTGTTGCGTCATCATAAATTGCCACCTTCGCTTCTCGCGGTGATACCGCTTGATCAGCTTGAAGTTTTTGCAATTGGATTCTGCCAAAGCATTCGAGCTGATGTTTGGAGTATTTCCGCTGCAGACAAGCATTTCAGCATTTTGATGTGAAAGACGATTGGAATTTATAGATAACGTAACTCGCGCGGTCGGGCCTTATGGTGCCTTTAGAAGATTTTCACTCTCTCGGTAAAAAAAAAAAAATAAAAAAAAATATAATACTATTTATTATATATTTATTTATTGTTTGTTTTTATTATTTGTTATTAATTATTTATTGTTTATTACTTGTTATTTGATATTTATTATTTATTTATTTATTATTTATTTTATTAATTAGCATCTTGTTTACATGTCCACTTTATTACTTTTTTATTTGTTTCTACATTCTCATATTTCTTTCCATTGTCTAAAGTGTGTAATAAAATTTCGAAGGTTTTTGTAGATATTTTTCTATAGTAAGGTATAAACTAAGTATCATATTTATGTGCAAGCTATACATATAACAATGTAAGCCGCACACCATGTAAGAGAAAAAGATGCATTCTGGCTGGATTTTCCCAACCTCATCAAAAACATCCCAAACGAAGAGCTTTTGTTTGTTGGCGGAGACTTGAACAGTCATGTCGGGAAGACAAACGAAGACTATGAAGACTGCCATGGAGGACTGTGATACGGCACCAGGAATTCTATTCATCAAACAAAGTCGGCACCTGATCAATTACAGCAGTGGCGGAAATGAAACCCAGATTGACCACCATTTGGTATCCAGTTTCATGAAGCCCCGGGTTAAAAGTGATCCTGGGAGAGGCAGTACCGTCTCCGCCTGACAGAAATTTTTATGGAAAAGCCCAATTTCAACCAAAAGTATGGAATGCCTCTATCGGGAATTGGAAGAAATATCGTCTTCGGTGTCTGATAGAAACCAGGCTATCCAAGAGCTTCGACAAAACAACTTGAATAAAGGAACAACTATCTTCAAAATAGCCGCACAGAACAAAAGAAATGCTCATGAGATTCGTTCCCCAAGGTTCATTAACAATGCTCAAGGCTAGCTTTTTGTGGAAGACAAGAAAATTCTCCACAGATGGGGACAGTATTGTGAAAGACTTCTGAATGAACAGTTTCGCCGGGTATACTTCTAAGAGCCGCTCCTGCTCAGTTGGTATTGTCATGTTCAAAGGAGAGATCCTTCGAACTCCATCAAAAAGGTAATATCAATCAACGTTACTACACAATCGCTCAAAAAAGGCAGACCAAAAAACAACTGAATCACACAAATGCAAAAACAGCAGCATTTGATTGACCTCAGTGACGAAGTGATCCGAAACCGGGAAGTCTGCCGGTACTTTCTGAAGTCAAACCAGCAAATCCAACAAGCGGACCAGTAGAGATGCAGTAAAGTGGGAGGGTTGTGATCCTTCTACTCCGGATCATAACTTCGCCATAAGGAAAAGAAGAAGAAGATTTAAATCTACAGGTACGCTAACCCACCACTGCCAGATGGCTGCATGTGTTTTTTTTTTGTTTTTAAGACATCGTACCTCTGGTGTTGGCCGTAGAAAACACTCGCATCGCAGATAAGCACCCAATCGCCTTCTTTGACTGGCTTCGTCCTTCGGCACCACTTGACTCGGCGCGTCAGGGTCGGTAGGTATTCCAGTATCCAAATCTTCCAAAACCTTTCTCTTAGCTGGCGGGCGATCCTCCACTGCTTACGTAGAACACACAATTTTTCGTGTGGACCGGTCATCCCTGGAGTCTGGGCAATGTTGGCTGAGCCCAACAAAAATGATTAGGGGTGAGTGGTTCCACTTAGTCGACGGTCACTGGCAGATGAGTGAGAGGGCGAGAATTGATTGCGTTTTCAGCTTCGATCACTAAACACTGGAGTGTATGTTCACGTGGGGAGACTTCTTCAAGTGTGTGTTGTAGTACGCGGTTAACACACTTTACCAAACGTTCCCAGGCTCCTCCTTCAGATGGACTATTTCGACAGTTGAACAGCCACTGAACTCCTTTCACCGACAGCTCATCTCGAATGCGTTGACAGTTAAAGACCACTGCAAAACCTTTAGCTTCCTGATCCGCTCCATTCGCAACGGTATTCCTCGACGATTAATAAAGTTGCGGATGACTAGGACACACGCATCCGTCGACAAATCGCAAGCCACTTCCAAATGTACAGATCTCACAGTAAGGCAGGTGAACAGAGCTACCCAGCGTTTTTCTATACGACGACCGATCAATACAGTCAGTGGGCCAAAATAGTCGAGACCAGTATATTTGAATGGACTCACGTACGGCATCAAACGATCCTCTGGCAAAGGACTCATTATTGGCGTGATTGGCATAGCCTTGGTGATCCTGCAAATTTTTCAGTTGGCGATGACACTACGTATAATATGGTGTAGGCAAGAAACTCAATATTTGCGACGAACTTCGCAGATCGCGGCCTCGGTGTTCTGGTGCTTCATTTCTTGGTAATGGTGGCCTACCAAAAGAGCTGTAAAACGATGATCAGAGGCTAAGATGATCGATCGTTTGGCAGCGTACGAGAGCCAGCTGGCGGCATCAATTCGACCACAAACTCGAAGAAGGTCGTCGCTATTAGGATATGGGTAAGTCTGCATAAGTCGCTTCCCTCCGGGACATGCAGGTCACGCTGATTTTGGCTGATCTCAGCGCTGAAAGCTTCATTTTGCACGTAACGGCACACCAGCTTTATTGCAGCATCCATTTCGGCTGCAGTAAACCCGTCATCTTCGTTGCTAATAGCTGCTCTGCGACATTTCATTTTTTTCATTTCATTTTCATTTCATTTATTTAATTAGAGGTATGTACATTAAGATTTCTAATCTTTTTTTGTACTTAGTACTTTAACTATAAATGATACATTAATTACTTAAGACTAATATACCTGTACAATAAATTTCTTAAACTAGATTGTGAAGGAGGTAAGAAAAGAAGGGTTTGGTATTGATGTTGAGGAGAAGGAGGTGGAACGGTTAAAAAGGGGGGATACAGGTTTATCATTGGTGTGTTAAGGTAAATGTAGCATGATTGCACTTTTAAAATGGGATGAACTCGAGATAGATTTAATATGAGACGGTAAAGAGTTCCATAGCCTGACAGTGTGTATGAAAAACAAACGCGATGAATTTAAGTAATTGCAACGGCAGGGAATAAGGTTTATAGTTCTTGAGGAACGAGTGAAGTTAAGTCTGTTAAACAAATAAGACGGACATTGAGTATGAACAATTTTGTGTAAAAATATACAATTCCTGGCATTGATATATTCTTGTAGAGTACAACCAAGCACGCTTCTTACATACGCAGAGATATGGTCATATCTACGAATGCCGTATATGTAGCGCACCGCATCATTAAAGGCTACTTGCAATTTACGCTGGGATAACGAGTCAAAGCTACTGTAAACAACCTTTTTTTTTTTTTTTATAATTTGCGCGCGCCAAATGGGATATGAATACCATTAAATTATTTCAGGACACGGGCGTTTGTAGAAATTGAGTGAGCGAAAGAGAAAGAAAGATTGGTGTAGTGGGTTTGAAATTTAGGTGGTATTAAATTTCAGTAAACTCCAAGGGTGGCGTCCAGATAACTGAGGATCTTGTTTGTTTTGCTTTTTTTTTGTCGTTGCTCATGATTCACAGTATTTTTTTTCCCTCCACCTGATGTCATCATCACGATCAAGTTGCATTTAAGCCATATGAACACTCTACTGCCAGTGTTATGCCTTCGCAGTAGAGTTGACTAAGCTTTCGCAATTGATCGACTTTTTTATTTATTTCAGACGAAATAAATAAATAGATGATTGTTAAGATCAGGATTTGAACCGTGAACCAAGAGCGTGACAAGCGTTGATGTTACCACTACACCACGGCCACCCTCAATTAGAGGTAAGACTAACGATATCACCAGCTTTCGTCGTGTTTCCAGTGGAGTAAAATATGCACTGAGCCACAATTTACGTAGGCATCCGTAGATGCGACCAATGATCACATTGGTGTTATTGTAACCAGACAAATTTCGATTTACTATGTAGCCAAGACTAGTGACAGATTCTACAGTTTTAATTTTATTATTATTAAGATATATGTCGGGTATAAGATTCGAATTAAAGTTTTTTTTGGATATTGCAATTATTTGAGATTTTGTCGGATTAAGTAGTAATCCGTTACTTTCTGACCAAGTATGTATATGCTTCAACTCTTCGTTCATAAGTAGAGCGAGTTCATCAAGTTTATTGTAGGGTTTCGATAAGAGTAGTTGAACATCATCTGCATATAGGGGGACAGAAGCATGTTTGCACACGGATGGAAGGTCATTAATGAACATGCAGAAGAGTATCGGTCCCAAAATTGAGCCCTGAGGAACACCTTGCTTCATTTCTTTGAGGGATGAACAACGTTCACCGGAAATAACCCTTTGAGATCTACCAGAAAGTAAACTTCTCATTAACTTCACCACCCTTTCACCGAATCCGAAATTATTTCTATGCTTCCTACACAAAATTGTACGATTCACTTTATCAAAAGCTTTCGAGAAGTCCAGCAGGCAAAGCAACGAAACATAACCCTTGTCGAAGTCTTGCCTTATTTCCTCGAGTAAGTTGACCATAGCTGTGGAACAGCTGTGGTTAGCTCTAAAACCGGACTGCTGAGCACTCAGCAAATTATTAAGAGATAGATGCTTCGTTACCTGTTTTGCTATTATTTTTTCGAACACCTTTGACAAGGAAGGCAGAATGCTAATCGGTCTAAAGTCTGATGGAGAGGTTGGATTAGTTTTCTTTGCAATGGGTAAAACTCTTGCAATTTTCCAGAACTTAGGAAAAGTTGATGTAGTCATGCACCAGTTAATGACATGGGTGAGATGAGAGACAATTTGTGGTAGGATAAGTTTGACAAAACGTATTGGTATGCCATCTTCCCCTATTGAATCAGACTTAATAGCTGTTATGCATTGGATAATTTCCTCTTCTGTTGCTACTATAAAATCCTCCAGTCTTGGGACCGAATGAAGATCTTCAGTTCGATTATAATCAGTATTACGAGTACAGGTGGTGGAATCATTATCAAGGAAATAAAGATTTAGTTCATCGGGGTCCAGGACACATTTAGCGTCGTTGTTACCACTGGTGACACCGATTTTACGTAAGTTACTCCAAAGTTTCTTAGCGGGGAGGGAGGTATTTAATTTGGAGGCATAGTAGTTTTTCTTAGAAGCACGTACAATGGAAGTTGAGTAGTTACGTGCCGCTTAGTACTCAGACCAGTTAGCATTGGATGGTCTACGCTTCCATCTACTATATAATTTATTCCGATTTTTTATAGATCTAACCACTTCAGACGTGAACTAAAGACATTTGTATTTTAATTGTTTTTATTGGTACACATTGATCGAACAATTGTGTTAAAATTGACTGAAACAATTTTACTTTTTCATTCGGATCAGCGCATAAACGGCATTGCTCCCAAGGGGCAGAGGAAGTAGCGATTTGAAGGTTATTTAGGTCTGTAGAGTTATAATCCTTAAACGTGAAGGTATCTGGGATAGCTGTTTTAGACAAATTCACATCATACGTACAGAAGAGTAGATCATGGTCAGAAACATCAAACGAAAGTTGATCAAACAGAAGAACAAGCGACGGATTAGAAACAATAATTAGATCTAGAAGACTGGGTGGATAATTATTAGCAAAACGAGTAGGGTAAGTAGTATTTATAGTAGCCATTCCTACTGAAGAAACTAAATCCTTCATTTGAGAGGCAAGCGAGTCATTTTTTAGAAGGTTAGTATTGCACCACATATGATTATGTGCTGATAAAGTGCACAGTATTCGGAGACAACTGAGAAGAAGGGCACGGGGGAGCAGCTTCTTTTATTATTATATGCACATGCAATCATGCATTTGGTATTGCAATCATGTATTTCGACTATAATATATTCGATGCCACCATTATCACTAGACTTAGCGATAATTTGACATTTTAGGTTCGATTTACAATAAATCGCTACCCCGCCACCCGTAGTATCAGTGACTCTATCATTCCTATAGATTTCATAGCTTGGTATTTTATACATCACATCAGGTAAAACCGGCACGAACCAGGTTTCACTTATACAAATAACATCAACACAGGAATTAGAAAACAAGTACTTTAAATAGTCTAATTTACGATTATTCAAACTACGCGCATTTAAATAACAGACTTTAAGTCCCTCAAAACATTTGGAGAGAATATTTACCATGGTGTGCGTCGATTTTTCATTCACACTGTATTGGCTTCGCGAGAGTACGGCATCCATTAAAAATAATAAAGGAAAAGTGCATTCAAACTACAGAAGAGGAAGAAGAATTGGGTAGAGGTTTCAAGAGAGATGAGAAATACAGAGGAATAATGACAACAGAGATACAATGTAAGAATAAGTTTACGTACAATTTTTATATAAATTTTCATTGATGTGTCGCAGCAGCAGCAAGCAGATCTTCAGAGCTTTCGATGAGAAAGCTTTTTCCATTCGCCGACTTCTTAACATAAACAAATCCATGTTTCGAGTAGACAGCAAACAGTTGTTTCTTTCGTCTGAGCGCCAGAGCGCTGTTCAAGAGAAATCGCGTTTGTCTTGTTAGACTCTCATTGAGATAACAGCTGCTGTCTGATTCTATGCCTAGATCTTGCAGACGTAGTTCTGACGCACTTTGTTCGCGGTAGTTCGCTGCTGACATGAGAACGGCATTTCGCGTTGCTGAACTTTAACACAATTAGAGATGATCCGGTGTTGTTATTGCTGTTACGCTTTTTAGAGCGGAAAGCGTTTAGTAAGAGAGGCGGCTTACAGTCAATAGTGTGACAGAGTCGGTTAAACAAATTTTTTATGTTCTCATTGGGGATTGCAGGTATTCCAAAGAGCACTGCATCACACGCTACTTCCTTCCTTTCCAATGCGTTGCATCGCTTTTGAAGAGCTATAATCTCTGCATTTTGCGATTGTATAGCTGTGTTGGTGTTCTCTTCAATTTGTTCAATGCGCTCAACTATGATGGTGATATTTTTGCTGATCTCATCAAATCGCTGACTCCAAATTGCTTTGATTTCCTCGATCCTCAGAAGGAACTCCTTTTTCATTTTTGAGATTTCCTCAGCGAACCCAAGTCGCATTAAATCAGCCTGCTTAGTGAGGTGCTCCTGTAAGATTTTGGCAGTAAGAGAAGCATTCTCATTAGATGATTGTATGGGTTGAGTGGGTGTTGATGGCAGACCATTTGTTGAGGTAGCTCTTGGATGGAGGTTGAGAGCAGACATGGCTTAAGAGAAAGAGTGGTAGTAGGGCAAAAGCAAAGCGAGATGGAAGCAATTAAATAATTGTAAGACTAGGAACAACCGGGAAACTATTTTGCCAAAAACAAGGACCAATGTAGAGTTCTTCGTAGCACAATAACCGGCAAAAAGTTTAAAATTACTTAGTCTTAAGGCTTTGCATAACTTAGGGTTAATTAACCGAGTTTATACACTGTTTTGCTCACTTTTACTGGACAATGAGGAGAACGCGTCTATTCGTTCTTAATGTACATCACTTATGAATCGACATCACTTATGACATCGACTGAAGTATTGTAGTACTCAAGCCATGGTTCTCACGAGTCTTTTGAATGAGGAAAACGGTTAAAATCTATCATATAGCTATTTACTCACCACTATTAGAGCGTATTTTGGGCGAAACCTTGGACCTGGAAGCGTCATCGGCTGGATTTTCACTGGACGGCACCCATCTCCAACTTGACTGCTCAGTGGTTGCCAATATCTCCGTTATCCTATGGGCGACGGACGGGTTGTATCGTCGGTGCTCGCTGTTGATCCATTTGATAGCTGTGGCCGAATCACTCCAAAGAACCTTTTGGCTGACGTTGCAGGAGTGTTCTTCCAACACAGTTTTCATAAGACGAGAACCCAAAATAGCGGCTTGGAAGCTCGATCCGTGGTATTGCCATCGTTTTCAGTGGCGAACACCTTGTCTTGGTACAGATAAAGGGAACCTCCACTATACTGTCCTGGTTTACGACTCTCCAATACGAGACAGCGGGAAATGCGTCTTCAGTGCCCTCAGTAATGACGTGAATTCGGAGATCCTTTGGCGTACGACCAGGAAAATAAAAGCGTGGACCGGCAAAGTTGATATCCTCCGCAACTGCATGAACCATTTGTCCCAAACAACAGAAATTTCTTCCGGCAGGGGCTCGTCCCATAGCATGTCACGGCGCCAGGCTTCACGCATTATTATTTTGACGGCTACTACAAAGGGGCTTAAGAACCCAAGTGGGTCAAACACCGACTTCACTATGTTTAACAGCTCTCTTTTTGTTGGACGCCCTACGCCTGCCATAAAGTTTTTATTCACACGGTGGCACTGCAGCTTGTACTGGAAGTTATCACTGGCTGGTTGCCAAAACATGCCCAAAATCTTCTCGGTTTGCAGAAGACTGTCTTCACCGGGTGGTAAATCAGATTTATCGCACTTCAAGGCCCTGAGAATGGCTACTGAATTAGACGTGAAGTTTCTCAGCTCAAAACCGGCGGCTGCATGTATCTCCCGGACTTGCGTCGATATGTCTATTGCACGTTTTGGGACTCGAAACTATCCACGAAATCGTCGACGTAGTGGAAATCTGTGATAGCTTTGATGACCCGTGCATCGTAGAGGTTGCTATGTTCCAAGGCGTTTTTAATTTTGACGTGCTGGGCGGAGCAAGGTGAACACGCAGCTCCAAACGTCATGACCATCATCTCGTATATGTCTGGCGGATTGTTATCCTCACCTTCACGCCAAATAAAGCTCTGGGCACATCTATTTTCGCAACGAACCCGAATCTGGTGAAACGTATCTTTGATAACTCCACACGCGGCGACGACTCCTCCTGGAAGTTGAAAAGTATCGATGGCAAGGCTGGCACTCCTGGGGACCTTTCAGTATGTGGGAGTTAAGTGAGACTTCTCTCACTTCGGCGACAAGAACGAGGAAAAGGTTCTGTGTCAAATACCAGGTCATTGGACCTGTGATGGCAGCTTCTGATGACTGCAGCTTTCGAGTGTAGTTGTTCTCGACGTAACTTCGAATGATAGACTTGTAGGCAATATCAAAGTCTGCATTCTGCTTCATCTTCCGTTCCACTCCTATGAGGCGCTTCAGTGCTATCGGAAAACTGTCAGGCGACTGAACATTCTCGCTGTTCCAAAGCAGTCCAACTTCGGATCTCCCGTTGGGGTTTTTCGTCGTTAATTCGAGAGTACTTCTGGCAAGACGGTCCTCTTCGACATCCAATGGAGGCGATGGTCTTATACCAAAACTCTCCGTTTGGAAATAATTGCTGACCAGTTCATGGAGGATTGCATCGCCAGACTTGGTGTATGTTAGATGGCAAGATGGCGTGGTGCGAATGGGTTTCGCCGTTGTACCGAATACGACCCAACCAAGCTTTGTGCGGACATTCCCAGCTGACAGTGATCAAGGCCGATCATTAGTTTCGGTACAGCGTTGATGTACGGCGCAAATTCTCCAGGTGGCATGTAGAGGTACTTAAATCCAATCTGCTCAGGCTTTGCAACTTAAGATTGTAGACTCCATATACATTTCGAAGCGGGTGCTTCTTGACCATTCCTACCCCACTGACATGTAAATCGACGACGATTGTCGGCACATGAGCTTATCTCCCAGCGACCCATTGCTAACTTTTTTTTTTTTTTTTTTTTTTTTCCGAGGGTAGGTAAAAAATCTTCATGAAGACACTATGAGGATCGGTAGCGCGTGCTCATAGTAGTGTGAGATTTTTACTCACTAAAAAAACCTCCCTTCGTGATAAATTTCTTTGATTACATACTACAACTAAGTTTTGACTTATCCAGCAGTTTTTCTTTCATGTATTGAGATCGTTTGGCAGGTCCCTTTCCATTGAAAGTTCCTGCTTGTTCCGCAAATTAGGCGCGGTTTCTTGCTATCGCGTTAAGTCGAAAGGTTTAGTCCTTTGTAGACGACGCAGTAGATTCCTCTCATCTAGAATTCGAAGGACTTCATTGTTAACGTGTCCTTGTAATCTGTCTTTATGCTTACGCGCGAAGTTTTTGATTTCATATTCGACTGTCGCAATTCCTAAATCTCTATGGATATCGCTATTTCTAATAAACCACGGTGCATTAACTATTGATCTTAGCACTTTATTTTCAAAAGTTTGTAAAATATTGACATTACTTATTTTGGTACAACCCCAAAGTTGTATTCCATATGTCCATATCGGCTTTAGCACTTGCTTGTATAAAAGCAGTTTGTTCTCTACATTAAGCTTGGAATGTTTTCCAAGTAACCAGTACATTTCTCTGTATTTGGTTTCGAGTTCTTTACGTTTTTTCTTCACGTGCGATTTCCACTTCAGCTTAGCATCAAGTGTCATTCCAAGATACTTAGCCTCGTTTGCAAACGGAATTTGAACCGAGTTTGAAAAGATGGGCAAATTATTTATTTTCTTATAAGTAAAATTGACATGAACAGATTTGTTTTCGTTTAAAGCTAGTCGCCAAATCTTTGTCCATTCATTTACTTTATTCAATGCTTCTTGCAATTTTTCAGTCGATTCTTCGATCGTTTTACCCGTTGCCAGGATGGTAGTGTCGTCGGCAAATGTAGCTAAGACGGTGCCTTCTTCTTGCGGTATATCGCGAGTATATAATAGGTACAAAAGCGGTCCAAGGACGCTTCCCTGCGGCACCCCAGCCCTTATTTCTTTAAATTCCGAATATTCGTTTCCGTGTTTGACTCGGAAAAGTCGATTCGTCAAGTATTTTTCTAGAATATTATATAAGTGTTCCGGCAGAACTTGTCGTAATTTATATTTCAAGCCTTCATGCCAGACCTTGTCAAAAGCTTGAGAAACATCAAGGAATATGCTCGAGCAAATCTTTTTTCCTTCGTAAGCTTTTTCAATTAAATCAGTTATTCTATGCACTTGGTCTATTGTTGAGTGCTTGGTTCTAAACCCAAACTGGTGATTGGGAATAAGAGATCCTTCTTCTATAACCGGCTGTAATCGCTTAAGTACTATTCTTTCGAAAACTTTAGACATGATCGGCAGCAGCGAAATAGGTCTATACGATTTTTTATCATTCGGTGGTTTTCCTGGCTTCAGAATCATTATTACTTCCGCGACTTTCCATTGACTCGGAACATATTCTAATCTTATCGCTGCGTTTATAATGTAAAGAAACTTAACTAACGCTTTTCTAGGTAACGATTTAAGAAGCTCTCCTGTGATTAGGTCGTATCCAGGAGCTTTATTCGGTTTCAGTTTCTTTATTTCTTGTTGAAGTTCGGTCAGCCTTGCATTTCTTACTGTGTAATTGTGAAATGCTATATCCGACGCATTATCATTTTCAACAAGCGCTTGCCCATCAAATGGTTTAAATGTTTCTTCTAAATGGGCGGCAAAGACTTCTGCTTTGTCTTTATCATTCTAAGCTTATGCAAACTAAGCTGACGATAATTACCCATGAGACCCAACTGTTAGATCAACGAGGCATCCAACATGGATATAGATGTTCCTCTTCGACAAAGAGAGTATAAGTGTTGATGGCTTTATTCGGTCCATAAAGGGTAACGGGTAGGGCACGGAACAAAAGATTTTCATCATCGCCGATAGCCTCTTTGGTTGATAGAACACTACCGGCTTGGTGGATAGAACACTACCGGCAGAGCGAGCAGGGGCTTCTTGACCGGCATTGCTTACGGTTGTACTCCTTTAAATGGCTTATGCTTCGTGAAGCAGATTGTGATGTCTTCGATGGCAACCCTCAATGGAACAGATACTCTTGATATGGCAATTGCGAGTGGCATGTCCCCTTTGCAGACATGTGAAACACAGGCCGTGTCGCTTTGCACTGGACCACTGAACTCGTACTGTTGCTCCGATGAACTCCTTGCATTCGCTTGCCTTATGTTGATCCTTACATATAGGGCATACAGCAGCACCTTGTTGCTGCCTACCGGCTGTATGCAGCACCAGCAAGCGCTGCTTCGGCTCTTTTTCTTCGTTGTCTTGAACCGAACAGATTAGCTTGATTACATTCCGATGTGAAATTCACGACGGTCGGATAAGGGTAAATCTGGAATGCGTACCTTGCCCACTCCATTCTCCGGCTCATTGGCAGCTTCGACACCAACTCCTTGAGAAGTGTGGGATTGGCTATGTGCAGAAACACTGACAAATTTCTTGTCTTCGTGGCAAACGGTATGAGGCGAGTCATGCTATTTTCGCTTATCGGCGGTATATCACGCACTTGGCTTAGCTGGCTGTTTATTAATTGCTCCGGGCGACCAAAGCTGAAACGTAGTTCTTCAATTATATAATACTTACAGCGTTGTCTGGGTGGATTAAGAGGGATTTGACCACCTCTTTCGCTTCACCTTGTAAGCATTCTGCAACCTAATATAACCATAGACGGCGGTTGATTGCAAAAATGTACTATAAAACGTCGCCCAATCATCAGGATTCCCAGAAAACGTTGGCAGATCTTGAACCTCGCGTGGCATCATGTGTACATATTCATCGGAGGACGTTGGCTGACGGCGTGAGGCAACGAGTGCTCACCACCCTGATTATAGTTATTGTAGGTTAAGTAGCTTAGGTAGGTTAAGTAGCGTAGGTAGCCTGTAAGAGTTTTATTTAAAACAAAATAAAGATACCAAGTTTTTATTCTATTTTATAATTTATATTTTCTTGGTAAATAATAATATGTAAGATTAGTTCGTAGAATAGTTTTTAAGCCGAAAGGCAATATGTAATATGGATATAGTTAAGTTTAGAGCGCCCACATAAGGACCAGTAAGCTAGAATAAGAAACCTATTAATTTTTTTAAAGTTAGATTTAGTCATTTTTGTCTAGTATGTAAGTTTAATAAAGATAATAAAAAAAAAAATTAAATAAAAAAAAAAAAAAAAGTGGCGGCGGCTGCGCATACATGTGCGGCATCTGTGTGCCGCCATGCTGTGTATATGAATATGACGGCTGTGTGCATGTATGTGGCGGCTGTGTGCCTGAGTGTGGCAGCTGTGCACAAGTTTACGACGGCCTTGCGGTATGGATCGATGAAACAGTTACCAATGGTTGGGTAACTGTACCACTATAGTTTCTTTGCCATGGCTGGGCTTCGAATAAACCCGTATGGAATGCTGTAACAACGGGAACCATTTGCTGTTGGACTGGTGCCGTTGTATTCCGTGGCCTGCAGACGGAGACAGCTGGCATGTGAGATGGAGGCTGAGGCGAGGGTTGTGTTTGGAGTGCCAATTTGAGTGTGTTGCACTGTGAATCACTACTTTTCAGTATCATCTGCGTCCTCGCTTTCTAGGGCGGCAATTTGCTCTCGCAGCAATTGAATCGAAGCTTGCTCTGAGGCACTTATTGAGTCTGATTGCGACGAGGCGGCAGAGACGTCCAATCCGGCTGCAGAAGATTCGATTGAAATTGCTCCAGTTATAGCACTAGTGGTGGCAAAGTTGAGGAGGATTCGATGGCGAATCGTGTTTGGCACAGAAACACTTTGTTCTGCACCGGTAGGAGCGGCGTCGATAAATGTGGAAGGCGTAGTTGTCGAGGCGGCCATGAATTATCATATATATAAAGGGTCTTTCGTTAGGCACTTCCTATCTTTAAATTTAAATAAAACAAAGTGTGTGTGAGATATTATCGAAATTTTTTATTCGTTTGAAAGGCCTATCGATTCCATTATGTATGGAATATAATATCGTTCAAATGTCTGCCGCTACTTCTCTGGGTGGCGCGCATCCCAAATGTCCAATTTTCCATGACTCTGGCGAATAAATCAGTCTGAATTTGACCGGTGGCATGGGTTATGTCGGCTTTGAGGGCCGCTGTGGTTTGTGGCTTATTCGCATAGACTTTCGACTTCAGAAAACCTCACAAGAAAAAGTCTAACGGGGTCAAATCGCGCGATCTCGGTGGCCAGTTCAAATTACCTCCACGTGAGATGACCATGCCCTCGAATCGTTCGTGCAGAATTTCCAATTGCGTGAGCTGTGTGGCACGTAGCCCCGTCCTAATGACGTTGGTGTCCATATGATCCAATTCAGGCCAAAAGAAGTTGGTATTCATCAACCTATAGCGCTCACCGTTGACAGTGATGGCTTGGCCAACGTCGTTCTCAAAGAAATATGGACCGATGACGCCGCCAGCCCAAAATCCAGACCAAACAGTGACATTTTCGAAATGCATTGGACGCTCTTGGATCTCATGTGGAGTGGTATCGTCCCGAATTCGACAATTTTGTTTGTTGATGTACCCATTCATTCAGAAATGGGCCTCATCGCTGAAGATGATTTTTCGATGAAAATTAAGGTCAGTTTCCAACTGCTCCAGAGCCCATTCAGCGAACACACGTCGTTGTCTATGGTCGTTTACCTTCAGCTCCTGGGTCAGTTGAATTTTGTACGAGTGCAGGCCCACGTCACGACGCGAAATGGACTGCCTCGGATTCTCCTGCACACTCTCACGGACAGCGGCGATGTTTTCGTCAGATCTTGCGTTTCGTCGACGTACGGGTGTTGGTTGATCGTTTACTGAACCTGTGGACTAAAATTTATCCACCACACTGCGAATAGTCCTCTCGGAAGGACGATTATGGTGACCGTAAAATGGGCGAAGCGCGCGGAACGTTGCCGAACAGAACACCCATTTTGCTAAAACAATTTTATTATTTGCACGTGTTGTTGAACGCTATATCCGTTCATGGTGATTTGGCAAAACAGACTGATTAAATTACAGCTAATTTGACAGATGTGGCTTCAACAATATGGCCGCTATCGACTGTCAAAGTTCGGAAGTCCCTATTGGAAGACCCTGTATATGTACGAGTATATTCGGTGGCGTGCACAATCCAAGTGCGCGAAATAAAGAATGTTAATTACGTTAGAAAGCTTTGAAATTAATAGCGCAGTATTTATTTCTAGAAAAGGATTCAAATAACAGATATTTACATGTATATATATTAATTCCTTACCGCTGTTTGCACTTCCTTCCTTGGCGGCTTCAAAACATATAGAAACTATATGGTATCATAGTATGGCATTAGTTTAGGGCGCACACGCATGTGGATCTCTCACAGCTGGTAACATTGATTCCCCCGCGCTGCTGCATATGATTTTCTACAACACCAACCCACGTAACCTCAGGTCCTCACCCCTCTTCCGTCTTATTCCTCACCCCACCAATTATGGATACCATGAACCAATGTCCAGAATGCTCCGCAGAGCTATTCATATGCAAACCACTTTTGACTTTCACAATAGCAGAGCCTCCCTGAGAAACGACCCTCAATCCTTTTTATTCTTCCTCCTGACCGAAAAACTGTTACTTTTAAGTCCAGTTTTAGTTTAGTTAGTTTTAGTTAAATAAATAAGTAAATAAATAAACCTTTCATAATTAAAATTGGACATATATATGTGTTTTAAAACATATATATATGCACATATATATGTGTTTTAAAATTATAGGGGATCTGCATGGCGATTGATCGGGAAACTACTGACTGTCCAAAACATGGATTGGACCAGTAGCGCAACAATCAAGTTCGTAATGTAGTGCTTGCTTTACCTCCTCGTGGTGGTCCCCGGGCAACTGCATGTATAAATCCTTATACATATAGGGCAAAATTGCAAGTGCGAGATTGTCTAGGGTCTTATGCCTAGGCTAGGTAACCTGGGCCAGCAACCCGCGTTACCGAAACTACAATAGCTATGGAAACCGACACAATGCCTCGGATAAGGACTGATAATACGTTGACGACCTTTGGCTATCGTACCCGGACTAAGATTGGTTTCTGGAATGTGAAGACGCTCCTTGACTCTCAGAGTAAAGGACCTCAGAACGCCAGATTCCTTCAATTGGAGCATGAGTTCATGCGATATAGGCTGGACATATTGGGAGTAAGCGAGATAAGATGGTTAGATGCGGGTGAGTACCAATCCCCAACGCGTAATACTGTATTACTCTACTCCGGAAGACCAACCGGAAACTCCCGTGGATATGGAGTTGGACTGCTGCTAACGCCAACAGCACGCAGAGGCCTAATTACCTGTCAACCGCACGGTGATAGGATTTTAACGGCCAGATTCCGGACGAGAGTACGTCGCGTCACCATCATACAGTGTTACGCCCCCACGGATGGTTCGTCTGAGGAAGAAAAGGAGAACTTCTACAACCAGTTGGGAGCTGTTCATAATGCAACACCCAATGGCGACATTGTCATTGTGATGGGGGACCTGAATGCCAAGGTAGGCTGCGACAACGAAGGGCTCAAACATGTTATGGGACGGCACGGACTAGGCAATCGGAATGACAACGGCGAAAGATTTGTTGACTTTTGCAACGCAAATCGTCTTGTCATAGGTGGCACCATGTTTGAGCACAAAGCCTGCCATAAAATCAGTTGGGTGTCAACTGACAGGCAAGCAACCTCCAACCAAATTGACCATTTTGCCATCAGTCGCCGTTTTAGAAGTAGTCTCCTAGACGTCCGAAACAGGCGAGGTGCCGACATGGGGTTGGTACGAGATCACCATCTTATGATAGCTACTCTCCGACTACGCACTGCTGCCGTTCGTAGATCTAACAACACAAGAATACCTAGGTTCAATGTAGACCGACTGAGAGTTCCCACAGTGCGCCAAGAATTAAGGGACCATCTCTCACGTGGAGTGGAAACAATCAGCAGCTCCCTGCCCGCCACCATCCAAGACCATTGGTGCGCTGTGAAAACTGTTTTCACATCAGGGCGTGGGAAACCATAGGGCGTGGCTTTCCGAGGATACCTGGAGAAGGATCAACGAACGAAAACAGCTAGTAGCTCAAATTGCAGCAACTCCAGCAGCAGGGAGGATCGAGCTTGAGTCCCTATATCGCATGAAGATGAGAGAAGTACAGCGTAGCGTGAGACGTGACAAGCGCAATTACATCAATGCGCTGGCTACGGAAGCAGAAGAAGCAGCAGCGATGTGCGACAGCAGAACCGTTTATAGAATCACTAAAGAGCTTATAGGTGGCCGAAGCTCTACTCAACACCCAGTGGAAGGCTTAGACGGTTCGTTGCTAATATCGGATGAGGATCAACTGAAGAGATGGAAGGAGCATTTTGCTTCGGTTCTAAACCGAGTATTCGCCAGCAATATGCACCCAAGTCAGACTGAAGTGTCCGTAGAAAGAAGTTCCCGAATTCGCACCACAACCCCCAGTAAAGAAGAGATTATTACCGCAATCAAAGCACTGAAAACTAATAAGGCGGTAGGACTTGACGGCATACCCGCGGAGCTTTTTCAAGCTGCGCCAACAGCATCGGCAGAGCTACTGTTCCCACTTGTCGGGAGAACATGGGAAGCCGAGAGTTTTCCAGATGAGTGGAAAAAGGGAATGATTGTCAAGCTCCCTAAAAAAGGCAACCTAATGCAGTGCGAAAACTGGAGAGGTGTCTGCGTGCTGCCTGCTGTGGCCAAGATAATAGCTAGAATCATCCTGGAGCGAATCAAAGAACACCTTGAAGACACACTTGACGCCGAACAAGCAGGTTTCCGCTCTGGATCCTCCTGTGTCGACCACATCAACACCCTGCGGATCATCATCGAGCAATGTGTTGAATATCGATCACCACTTCACCTGTTGTTCATCGATTTTGAAAAGGCGTTTGATAGTGTCAATCGGGAATTTATTTGGCGTGCCTTGCGCAGGAGAGGCATTCCGGAGGCATTCCGGATTCCAGACGTCGTTGGGCTGAAAATTAACTCGGCAAAAAAAATGATCAGCCTAGGACCAAACTCATCAACTCATATATGCATTGCTGGACAAACGGTTGAGAGAGTAGAGAGTTTCCAATACCTTGGGAGTATTGTCTCAACCGATGGCGGAACCGAACTGGATATAACCAGCCGAATAGGTAAAGCAAAATCTGCGTTTGGGATGCTATCCATAGTTTGGCGAAGTAATGCAATTAGCTTAAACACCAAGCTACGACTGTTCCGTTCCAACGTTGAATCCGTGTTGCTATATGGATGTGGTACCTGGAGAGTGACCGTCACTATCACGAGGAAGCTGCAAACGTTTGTCAATAGGTGTCTATGTTACATCTTAAGGATATTCTGGCCAAACAGTATCTCTAACGAACAGCTTTATCAGAGAACGGGCCATGAACCTATAGGCACAACCATACGACGACGAAAGTGGCAGTGGATCGGTCACACTCTCCGAAAGGGTGACAGGTCCATAGCTATGGAACCCGCTTACCCAGGATGGCAGGATACGCGGCGGTCCTAGGAGTACGTGGCGCAGAACAGTTGAGAAGGAAGCACGGCAACTGGGAAAGAGTTGGGGAGAGCTGAGGCACATTTTCAGAAATCGCACACGATGGCGCGTAGGCGTTGTAGAGGCCCTAGGACCCACAAGGGGATACAGGACATAAGTAAGTAATTATATATTTCCTTCATTTATTCAATTTATCTTTTCACATCCATTTTCAATGAACATGAGCGGGAGAAGACTACTTTCACTATTATATTTATGAGGGGCTGTAAGAACTTAAGATAAATTTAACTTCACGATTCAAGTCACAACCTCAGACACATATTTTATTGCAGCTTGCGACTTCACGTGCTTTTTGACAGCTCGCGATTCAGACTCCGTCTCAGAGTCAGACACATATTCTAATCAACCCTTTAAACTCCATTTTTGGATCGATTTTTGCCGGCTACACTGAAAGCGGTTAAATGGATTTTAATGATTTGTTTATTTATTTATTTATTTATCTAAATAATTTATAAATTAATTTATAAACTATTTACATTGAAGACTTCAGGGCAACAAGGCCATTTGAAGTCGTTTCCAGAGTTAAACACTATAAAAAAAAAAAAAAAAACAATCGTTATAGAAATAGTACAAAGGAGAATAAGGAAAAACAGAGCTTAAGGATATAATGGAAAAGAAATAAATTAGGTATTCAAAAATCAACAATATCTTGTAATTAACAGATTTGTTAAATATCACTAAATTTATGGTGGAGTGTTGTGGCTTGTTTGATGTTCTGGATTGACTCAGGGTTGTTTGGGTTTAGTAATTCAGCAAGTTGATGTTCATCGTTTGGATCATCGCTGTCGTCTTTAATTATGTTCGATACAGGACAGGTAAGTAGAGTATGCCGGACTGATAATTCCACATTACAAAAGTTACATTTTTCTGAAGCCTCTTTGGTGTAGTAGTGCCTGCTTGTGAAAAACTTTTTCCCTAGCCTCATGCGAAGTAGTTTAATGCAATTTTCCCTGGTTAGATTTGTATTGTATGGAGTACGTATGTATATAATGGGTCTGGTATGTACTCAAAAATGTTTGGCTATTTTCCCACGAGGTAGCTATCTCTTTATCTAACAGTGCTGTAAAAGTTTTTTGAATTGTCCAAAGAGAATTTGGTATTTCTACCGTAAGTGGAAGGGTAAATGTTTCTTTCGCTGCGGTGTTAGCATCTTGATTGCCCTTGATGCCTACGTGCCCAGGTACCCAAGCCAAAAAGGTATCTTTGGAGGAGTTTAGTACACTTCTAATGTTTTCCAAGGACGGACATTTATTTAACTCAATTCTAAGGCCATTTAGTATACTGAGATTGTCTGTGAATATTAGTTTCTTTCCAGGTAACTCTTTGGTGAAAGATAGACATTTCTGGATTGCTGTTAGTTCCAATATATAACTTCCAGTCAGTTCGGGTAGCAGCCCTTGATGGATTGTTTTTGTTTCTTTGTTGGATATTAGTTCAACTATTGCATATGACGAGTTGGAATCTTTGAATGACCCATCAGTATAGAAGATTTGTAAATGAGCTTGGAAGACAAACTCCAGTGGGTGATAGTAAAGACGTCATGTTCCTAATTACAGAATATCCCATCCCAAGTGATTCATTAGTTGCCTTATGAAGTGGATGCAATGGATTTGCCAGAGCCTTGGTTGTAAGTGCTACTGATTTTTTCTTTCCAAGGTGTTCAAAGGATAAATAACCAGCTTCTCTTCGAAGTGCTATTATTGGCGATGTTTTTAGGACACCTGTTGCCGTGCGAAAGCATTGGTTGATTGCAGCGTTGATATTTCAATGTTTTTCTTGGTAGTCCACATAAAGGTTGTCAAGCCATGTTGGAGAGAGCCCTCTACCAAAGTTTTAGCTAATCGGATGGCCGTCTCAATATGGGGGCCTTTCCTTTTGGAGCAAACCATTTTAAGCGCATTGTTGCGTAATTTAAGTTGATTAATTGCTTTTTTTATTTGTGAATTCCATTTCAGGTTTCCAGAAAAATATATATCAAGTATCCTTAGTTCTCTTTTGAGTGGAATTATAACGTTACGCAGGGTTTTAATGATTTGTTTCTTATTGATTAGGAAATTTCCCGGGGTAGGTTGGCATAAGGCTAGTTATTGGATTTTGAATTCGATAAACCATGTAATCAGATAATGAAACTTAGAAACGCAAATAACTTCAATTTCGGCTGTATCGATTTTAATAAAATTTGTTTGACTTTTAGAGCTTTTAAACACGCAGGTTTCAAACACGAAATCATATTTGTACATTGTCTAGAAGCTAAACAATATCAAAAATACACTTTGCAAAATTCAGAACTTAATTAATTTTTTCCTTGACATTGTTCGGAAACAATACTTAGTGGTGATAATAATTTTTGTTTTCTTCTTTCACTGCCTCATTTTTTTCTTTGAGAACAGCGGAGCAAAAGGCGCTGTTCTTGTTTTCTTCTACTTCCGTTTATTTTTCTGCTGTACCTGCTTGAGGATGTGTGATGATCAGCGTTCACACTTTATATATTTTAAAAGCGTTGTGTTGCCTTATACGAATAAGTCGTAGTGAAATGAAGCTCTTTGTTCTTATGTTATTTATAGTCTCTCGGACTCGTTTAAAGAAATGTGTCATTAATTTATACAGCAGTAAAAAGTTTGCACCATGACGTATGCATTTGCCAACTTTTGAATAAGAAGACAGACAAAACTGGTGCAACTCTACACAATTTTTTTAATTTTGGCAACGATTTGTTTTTCCTTAAAAATAGTAGTAATTTAAACATTTTCTTAGCGACGTAATGAAATAGATGGAAAACCAACACAATAGCTTACACTAGTAGCTGAGCTGCGATACACAGCAGCCGCAGAAGTGTGCTTATAAATATACAGCATGGGTGGTATGGGCTATAGAAAGGTCTTAGTGAAAAGAAAATACTTTTGTGGCTTGAAGTACAATAGCAGGTAGGCAAAGCAAGTCGAGGAAGGGTCAGCTAGTTTATTATAAAAATGGGTCTCAAAGTCGCCAATATTTTCAAAAAGAGTTCAATATCCACTATTTTCGAAATGTGGTCTCCCGGGTCCTCACAGCTAAAAAGTCATTTCAACTTGTCAAAAATAAACCAGTAAAAAATAAAAAAATGTTTCGATATGCATGTTTCAAAGTCAACTCCGTCTCAAAGCAGTTTGACAGTTTTCGCGTAATTGTTCTACCTTAGAAGTGGTTACAGAAAATCGTGTACCTGACTGTTCGGACCGCATCAACCTTACTCTGTCATCGTACAGAAACCGTATACTTTTTTCTTTCAAACTGTTTGGAGCAAAGTCATCAGGTACATCTAATTTTTCTCTTTATGTGGTAATATACATACATACTCGTACATAGCTAATTTGCTTCTTAACATTTAAAATAAAACGACGGGAACAAAACTACATGGCGCTTACGTATACATTATATACAGCTAATTTACATTTTGGTGGAAAATTTTTCGATACTTAGTCTATTTAGTAGTGCCCATCCAAAATTTAACTCTTTTCAAAAAAAATTTACTTTTGTACCTTCTAATGAAAAAGTCGTTGAAAATGACCACTTTAAGGTAAACTTATGATACCTACCTCAATCTGGTAGCAGTGATCGTAGTACACGTGTAGACCTTTCCTAGGTCTGGCACTGCCTACGACCCTTCCGAAAATTAAAACTACCATTCATCTTCCAAGGCCAAGTCAGTTTTGCATCTATTACTTTCACTATATACATATATACATACATACATAATATACAACAAAACCATGCTGATTGCTTTTGTGGGTATTTTCGAATAATTCATAAAATACCTTCTAATTGCCGTGAGAGTAAAAGTTACAGTTGAATGTTTTTTTTTTCCGATACACATAGATGTATGTAAAAGAAAATATTTCTTCCGTTGTTCCAATTGGATAATAGAAAGTGGCTACTACCGTCATCTATTAGCGTATAGCTAGCTTTAAAGCATGTCGATAAAGTAGGTTTGGATAATAAATAGGGGTTAACAGAACGCAAGATTTATCCGTAATCGAAATTATGCAACGCCCTCCCTCATGGGCGAAATATTCTTAAGGGTTGCTTCTTGCGCACAATATTTGTTCAAATCAACGGGTAAAACAAGTAAATTAATAACTCTCTTCCACGAGAGTTCTTAGCCTAATGATGGTATGGATGTGTATCAAAAGACATTTCATACGCGTAAACATCAATAATAAATGTTCAAATTGCGCAAGAATAAAATTTGTCTTTTACTTTAGGTACTTAAAAGGAATCTCAGAGTTGTTGTTCGAGCATGAAAGAAACATGTTTTCACAATTAATTGCAGTTCAGGTTCAACGAGTAATTAGAAGGATTAAATAAAGAAATTAGAGCGGTAATCCATATCCAATTAAAGGAAAAGAGCTTTTTCAGTCCTTGAAACTATCCCAGAGCTTTTAGTGACTTTCACAGATTGTCGAATGTTCAGTTTTGTAAAAATCTTTTTAAGAAAAATGACATATATCTATGTATGTAGATATAGTATGTATGTACAATAGATGGATTTTCGCTTGCCCGTGAGATTCTTTCTGAATGTTTTGTAATTAGAACTTTGTTTATCTTAAAATGTTTGATCAATGGTAACAAAAAACGGGTGTAGTTTGCCATCTCGCTCAATGTTAACATTAAATAAATCACTATTACTATTACGTTTTTTAAGCCCATGGTAAAAAGATAAGCATTGCATGATGCGTAAATGTTTTACATATCTTCAGATTTGAGTGCATAATATTTTTTTGTATCCGAATTAGGCTGGGACTAACAATGCATTTTTGAGGAATGCAGAGTATTTCAATATTTCTGAATAGGCTTGTTGGGTACAAATAATAGTCCCTCACGCAATTTGAAGTTTTCAGTCACAAAAATTGCAAAAATCGACCAATCAATAATACGAAATAAATGAAGCAAAACATTGTAGGGTCGTGTCCCCAGTAGTCGAACACTTAGTGGTTCATTGTAAAATAATCGTTATCTGTGAGAGAACCGTTGAATGTAAATATGCTTTGAAAAATTAATTAGCAGCCATAACTCAAAAATTTTTAAATAAAGTTAAGTTTTTCCCTGCAATAGTTATTGCTTTTTTATAAAAAAATAAAAAACTAAAACAAAACATTATTCCCCAGTAGTCGAACATTAGTTTCCTAAATCTGAACATAAAGTTTCCTTTTTTCTAACGCTATATTTCGTGTATATTTTAAATTAAGAAAATGAGAGAAATCCATATATTTGTTTTTATTTAATTTTTTGACAACGAAAACATAAAAAACAGTAACAAAACTTGTAAACTTAAAAGAAAATAAGTAAATAGAATTGAAAAACAAACAATAAAAAATAAAATTTGTACATAATTCAGTCTTGAAGTTTGAATTAAATCTTAAATTTTAAACGCAAAAGTTGCACACAAAATCTTTATTTTGAGCCTCATTGAATGTCATGGTACAAAGTTGAGTACACTTGTTACATATATCACATCCTATGTTTTTTTAGTTCATCTTCTTCAGCACCCGTATCGAGCTCATCTTCACAAACTCCACAAGATTGTTTTCGATGTTTGCTGAAGTTGGGTTTACCTACTGTTTTTCTTGCTCTGTTGTTTTTCTTCACGTTATGTTTTTGATTTTTTCTTTCTATTCTCTTTTCTTTCTGGCATCAATTTCCTTTTTGCGCATCTGTCTTATTTCTTCTTGATTTTCGTAAAACTCCTTCCACTTGCCAGATGAAATAGATATTGGAGGTCTATTTAAAGGCAATACGTTTGTCTTTTTTTTTGTTTTTATTGGTTCAGGATACTTTAAGTGCTTGTCAAAACCTGAGCAAGAACTAGCTGATTAGTCTAATGGCATATGTATAGATGAGGATGGTCGGGGAGTAGTATTTCTCAATCTAGGAGAATCAACAATCTGGCATGAGCAACTTGGTAAGTCTAATAGATGCAGTATGGATGACGATGGTCGGTAGTAGTATTTGTCAGTCTGGGAGAACTGCTTTGATTGTTTACTTTATCAAGAGTTATAACTAGCAGACTTAGCGGATTGAAAACCTCATTTAAAATAAAAATAAAAATATCGGATACCTATTCATATAGACTTAGCGGATTCAAAACCTCATCAAAAGTCAAAATAAAAATATCAGATACCTATACATATGCAAAAAGGTAAAGTAGCTTTACCGTCAGAAATAAGGTCATCTACTAAAATTTCATTTAAAACTTCTTGAATCCCTTCAAAGTTCGCTGTCGGAAAGTTGTTAGCATTAATTTCTGATGTACCAGTGTTTGATTCATTTAAAACTTCAGGAATCTCGTCAAAGTCCGCTGTCGGAAAGTTGTTCCAGTGTTCGATTCACAGGTCTTATTTGATTTTTCAAGTTCAGTATTTTTTTTTTGCATCCGACACAATTTTAGGTAAAAGATCAAAATTGAAATCATTTTTTAATAATTCCTCTTTAAGAGAAGATAGCATTTGCACTGTTATATCAAGCTTTCTCATTTTTTCTGCTTTCATCGCAGTATCTGCAGTTATGTGTTCTATATTTTCCAGAGTGTTTTGAACACATTTGCTGTAGTCTACAGCGGTAGGATCAAAAGGGTAAATACCATATTTTTTGAAAGCATTGCGTACACATTGAGAACGATAGGTTTTGTCTAGAACCAGTTTAAGTATTTCACAGAAGTTTATTTCTGTAACGGATTTATCAATATTTCCAGGCAAACGCTGCCATTCTCTTATTGATGCCTTATAGTCGTTTTTAATACCTTTAAACGCTCCTACATCTGCAGGCTGCATGATGTGTGTGGTGTTAGGGGGCAGTGAGTAGAGAATTATCTGATTGTTCGAGCAAAATTCCCTTATAGCTATTGACAAATGTGATTTGAGCCCATCAACAAGTACAAGAACTGGTCGCTGAATACGATTTCGATCAAGCCATCCATTAAAATCATTGGCAACATACTCGTAAAGGGTTTCCGACCTCATCCATCCCGTTTCAGAACGACCGATTATCCAATCTTTCAGCATTTTTTCGACAAGTTTGGATGGTGGATTGCGTAGGTAAGGAAATACAATTTCAGGTGGTAATGTTATTCCATTTGCGCTAAATACCAAAAATACCGTTAAGTTTTCTTTTTCATTTGACCATTTAACCTCATACAAATTTCTAAAGCCTTTGGGCTGGATGCTTCATCCCCATTTAAAATCCGTGAAGGATCGTTCAAAATATCTTTAGATGTTTCCAAATCACGGAACCACTTTCGGATGTTACGACAGCTCTGGCTTTACATACAGATTTAGATATTTGTAGACTTAACTCTTTATGTCGCTTCAAAAAACGGTAATACCATTTCTTTCCTGGTCGATCGTCTTTGAAAGGAGTTGCTCACTTTTTATCCTTTACTATTTTTTGATAGTTCGTTTGATTTTTGGGGGAATCCACATTTCGCAATATTAATGAGCCACTCTACGACCACACGTTTCTCACTTTCTGTAAATAAGTTGGATTTCAAATTGATTTAAGAAAGGTAAGATATTTTCCACTTTCAAAAGTGAAAACATAAAACCTGTTTGGACAAAGGCAACCAAAAAAAAAAAGTTTCCTTCAACCGAACACTGAGGAAAAAAGTGTTCGAATACTGGCCCCTAGGTTTCGATATGATTATGAAAAAAAAAAAACACTAAAACAAATTTTTAATTCTGTAATATTCATTACCTGAACGGGAAAAATCTTTTTTGACAAAGTTGCCTGTATTCGAACACTAGTGTTCGAATAGGAAACACGAAAAAGTTTGGTTCCCTATGATCGAACGGTCAAAAAATAATAAAATTTATTACGTTTTTAGATAAAAATTTTACTAAAAAATAGATATAAACTAATGAAAAAAGCATTGAAAATAAATATTTACCTCGATTTTCAAAAAAAAAGACACTTTCCCCCGACACTCGCAACATTTTTTTTTCTATTGCAACCGCACTCTCTGAAGACTCAATTTAAACTGCAATTATGAAACGTTAACAATAATTGTACTAGATGATATTGCCAAAAGGATTAAAGGTAATACCACAATGTAGCATTTTGCGTTTGCAGAAGTTGAAAATCTTAAAAATAATACAGTTTAGACGGTTTTTACAAAAAGTGGGAATGTTCGGAATTAGGTGACCCTGCCCTATTTAAAATTATACAAACATTTAATCGTTTCTTATTAAAAGGCGCAATTCCATAGCAATATGATGACGCCTCAATTCTTAGAGAAAATTTTAAAAAATATTTAATCGTTCTTATTAAAAAGCGCGTTTCCATAGCAACATGATGACGCCTCTACATTTTCTTAGAGAAACAGCAACTAAATTTAAAATGCTTGTTAGAAGCGTTTAATATTTATTATAATCCGGACCCTTCGATCACGTTATTTAAGAAAAACGAAGAAGAAAACAGCAACAACTTGATTGCACGTAATTTAAGACTAATAATTAAAATATCGGTTTTGGGGGAAAAAATAAAAACAGAGAAAAAATTAAAACCAATAATTTCCACAAACAGATACTACTAAAGTGCTCCACTTTTATTTTTATCAAAGGAATGGAGATACTACATGGCTAAAATTTGATCTTAAAATAAAAGGGGACGTGGTAGTGTTTGATTGAAATCATGCCTTTGTCTTAATTTTGTGTGGTGCATCATTAGCCCACAGTAGCAAATTTCGAAATTAATTGTAACAAATATTTACGCAAATCAAATCTGATAGCTGCCTGTAGATGTACGAGTAAGTCACTTATGTCACTTCACTCGCTGTACTTTGGTCTCCACACGGATGCTGAAACCTCGCTTAAGTATATAGTTTAAGCGTATGACGAAATTTGTAAATTAGCATCCTAACCCCCCATTGTGGTCCATTTTCTATTTTTAAGGTTCCGGTACTTATAAAGTAAAAACGGGACCTTTATAGTGAGAATAAGTTATCTGTTCGTCTGTCGGTTACAACCTCATAATTTTTAAACAGTTAGATGTAGAAGGTTGAAATTTAGACCACATTTGAGTTTTACCTACCACATAAAGCAAAATTTTGGGAAAGCGAAAAACTCAAACAATTTCCAGGGAAGAGTAAAGTAAAAAAAAAATTCTAGTTTGAATTACAATATGAAAGAAGCACGTTACGCTGATTTAAAAATTATATAGTTTCGTTATTTTTACTTCATCAGATTTCGATAAAAATGAAAAAAAAATATTAAAAAACGTATGTCGCACCACTCTTATCTCTGAGACTATTGAACCGACCAATTTTGAAAGATTCGTGAGTATGTGGCACATTCCAAAATGAAAAGAAAACTATTTTGATTTTGAAAAACTTATACAAATGTAAGAAATAGACAAAATGGCATCTACAGTCTGCCATCTTGTCTTTACCGAGCGTATTTCGAATATATTTCGATAAAAAGACGAGTCGTTTGATCCCCTTTTTATATAAATCTGCACAACTGTTTATACACTAGAAGGTAAAATATGCTTAAAGGGTGATTCAATTGGAGGCTGAAATTTAAATTTGTAATAAAACACATTGGTTTTTGATAAACTGCTGATATTTTTATGTTAATATAATGTTGGGAAATTAGTTAGTTATTGCACACAAGCAGTTATTGTACACAAAGTTTCCCTGTCGCGTCGTCTCTACTTGAATCACCCTTATAAGGTATAATAACTGTAATAAAATAAGTTTAATACGGTTTGTTTGATATTTAGTAAGCTTTTTATTGTAATTGCTCCGGAACCCCCCGCACATGAAGCACATTCATGCTTTACCGTCTTTTTAGTTTTGAAACATCATTCAATAAATCAATCATTTATTCGTTATTTGTTTCACGCAGTAAGATACAAATCTTTTAAAATAGTGCAAGCTTCAGTACTTATTACAATACTACAATATATTTTAATGTTATATTACTAAGTGACAAAAAAATATATATATAAATAAAAAGATAGTGTAGCGTTTCCAAAACAAAAATTAAAAATTAAAAAATTTTAAATTTTAAATTTAATTTAATTTAACATGTTGATTCTTCATCATTAAAAATTTAGTGCGAATGACTATTGGCGTCATATGGATTTGAAAATTTAACTACACACCCATGTGTATCGCAAATATACACAATTTAGGAATTGAGAGTTTCAAATGCCACGTATAACATGGACGATTGAATGACTAAATCGAAATGGGATCGGAAATTCGAATATTTTGTCCCACTGTACTCAGAGACTAAAATGAAGCTTTATCGAGTTAAGTACGTAAGGCTTGTTTTGTTTTCATTAAATCTGTTAAAAAATTATTCACTTTCATTTCATTTCAAAGAATTTCAGGACAGAAACAATTGAAAACAAATTCATAGTAAAATATACGTAACAAGAAAAACAAAACAAAAAATATACATATTTGTAAAAAGACTAATATTTCCGTCTATCAAATTGCAATTTTCTAATCCAATCGTATAAAGATTTTCAATTTAATCAGAGAAAAAGTTGCTGGGATCGGATCAATTCAGCTCAATATACATATTATGGGCGTTCGTTAGGTTTGTGTCATCAAAATTAAAAAAATAGAAATCAAGATACCAAAATTATTCGCTTTAATCTCTAGTTTACCAAGGAGCCCTAGATTTATTACTTGATAAATATTCAAGATTGTAAGTAGCTTCCGGGGAACTTGGAGGAAGGGATGATAACAAAAAGTGGAACAAATAAGTATGTATTGTAATGTGATAGATTAATAAATAAATAAATAATTAAATAAAGAAGTTTTATTTAAACTGCTACAAAAAATCAGACTTGTTTTGTATCGTGTCGTACGTCATTGTATCTGTTAAGAAGCACATAGAAATTATAAAAATAAAAAGTCAGTCTGGTGTTGACTGTAAAATCAAGCAGATGTATGTGGAAGAGCCAATGATTTGATTTTTATTAACAGAATTATAAAACAATTACAAAACAATTGCAAAAAAGTTAGAAAGCAATTTCAAAATAACTTCAAAGCAATGGCGATGACCTGCGAATAGACTTAATTACAATAAGCAAAAATTAAAGAAACTTATCTACATGGAATGCGGCTGATATTCCTACATTCGCTTTCTGTCGTAACACCTTCGGTTTTCTTGCTGCACGCAGTTCATGAATTCATGAATTCTTCCCTCGGCGCCTCTTTCAATATTTGTGAAAGATTTAGGTCCATCTGACTCTTTCAGGGAACTCCAAATAGAATTTTCAAATTGGGTTTTATTTGTCCTGCGGCTTGCTGGGGAATTTGACATCTGCCGCAGCCTAGGTACGAATCTGTACCACTTTATTAGGTCTTCAATAGACAGCTTCTTTAGAACTACGACAATTGTTCTATTCGATGATCTATGTGGTAAATATGTAGTCAGATATCACTCTAGTCGATAGGTCTTAGACATTTTTCCTACTTTCCCAGTTTCTTCGTGGTTAGAATACAGGCTATGCAATTTGAGACTACGGTCTATATTTCTCTGTCATTCGTGGCATGACATAATCTCTTTTCCGAAGTATTCTTGTTCGTGGGTGTTTCTTAAGACTTCACTTTGCATTGATTTTGGCACCACCAAACGCTAATTTCATTCAACAAACTTACATATATATAACTCTATGATGCACTTCATAATATTGATACGGCTTTCCTCGAAGAATTTGTGACACTAACTCACAGTGCTCGTCGTTCTCTTGGGCTCTTCCCACTCGATGTAACATTTCATCTTTGATCTTTAAAATGGTTGGGTTCCTGAACGATGTGTGATCTCAGACTCGTACTCCTGAAGCACATTTGTCTATTGCGCCTGCATTCTTCCTGAGAAGATTAAACAACGATTTAGTAATTTCTGAATAACCCGGAACGAATTTTCGGAAAAATGCAATTAGTCCCAAGAAAGATTGATAGACTTTACACTGTTTGATTCTGGAAATCTTTTGATCGCTTTTATATTGTCCCTTCGATGCTCATATTTCGCATCGTTCAATTACATTACCCAAACATTCTATGGATCGCTTCAAAAATGAACACCTTTCCCATTTGATGCGCATTCCATTCTCTTCAACTTTTCCAGATTTTTTTCATTGTTCATATAAATTGAATCATATCCCTTACGCACCAACCGAGCTTACGTCACTAATTTTTCTCTTTCTCGTCTCCATTTTTATCTATTGTTCTGAAATTTGGAAATATAAATAAATATTGTTAGATTATAAGCTACAGAAATGCATCTTCTTTTTATCAAAAACTACTAAATTGACACCAACTAAGCGAAACTTTTTTTAGTCCCTACGTATACCTTCGGCTTTGCTCATCAACATCTACGATTTTTTTTTTCTAGGTAACGATTTAAGAAGGTCTCCTGTGATTAGGTCGTATCCAGCAGCTTTATTCGGTTTCAGTTTCTTTATTTCTTGTTGAAGTTCGGTCAGCCTTGCATTTCTTAATGTGTAATTGTGAAGTGCTATATCCGACGCATTAT